>MU912437.1:48207-64489 GCA_036418165.1 Cooperia oncophora
AATTTCCAAGATGGTACGGGCGACGACATGAAGATAGGATATCTCCTCGAGTTGGTCGATGTAACCGTCAGCGTTCACTTTCAGTCCGGGGTCCACGAAAAAAAATATCAGTCTCCCCATTCCTGGATTTCCGGTCCATACCATCAATCCGCGCCTTGACGATGCAGAGAGCTTCCTGTAGCGACGTTGTCGAGCTGCTCGACGTTGGAGGTCTTCCATATCAAGAGTGTTGGTACCCAGGTCCATGGGTGACTCCATACGAGAAGTTTGGAGGTGAGGTGAATTCCATAAGGCCTTCTCCAGTCAGGCTGCGATTGGAGATGGCTTCATATTTTGTACATGAATGGGCGAGAGCCTGCTCCTGCTTATCGAGGAACATCTTGGGTATCTTCCGCCCTGGTACTCGTATCCACGTCTTCTGTCTGGGCTGCGAAAACTTTGCTGATATGTGACTCGGCCAAAGTGTCTTTTTTTTGCCCCTCCCCCCGTCCTGTACTCGGTGAAAGAGGCCGTCCTAACAACGCTCCAACACAGCCCCGTCACAAGCCCTACGGTTTGTAGTGATCATTACTGTACCACTGACTGAACTTATAGCACGGGGATCTCGCCCAAATCTACGATGCTGAGTCGATGTTATGTCACTGATTAATGGAACTCGACTGCAATCTTCCTTTCACCGAGGTACAGTCGTGTAAGCCGCTGGTTGATGGGGTGTTTCATTGAGGCTGGGTTCGGCTCCTCACCATCCTGTTCTCTAACAGTTGTTGGAGCGGGTGAGCAACAACAACTGGCGGAAAACGACTGATACAGTCTTGTCTCTTGCTGAAAGGAAAGAAAGAAAAAACGGGGTGGCGCAGCGTCAGACCTTCCCCTTGGCATCACCCGTAACGAGGAAGACTTGATGCAGTGTGGCCCCTCTACTCTCTGCCTTCCCACTCCCAGTATTAAAAGAACGAAGACGCTTGCGGGAGTATAACGTCGCATAGTGGGCCCTTTTCAACTTGCTTACACAGTGCGATTTGAGCAACTGAATCGCTCGACTTGCACGATTAATGAGTAAATGTACTTTGAAACCTATATTTAGCTACTATTTATGTACAATTTATGCACGATACAGAGGAAGCCTCCTCCAGCTTCTGCCACAAGAGGTACAGTCTTTCAACGCTAGGCGAGCTGCTTACGTGATTCGGTGGTAGAGATACTGATCCCATATCAGTTCGCACTTCATTCGATAGAATGCTCACCACCCAATTTCTACTTCATGAATGTTTACCAAGTGGTTGTGCCGGTTTGTGAGTGTATGCAGCTACTAGTAGTGCTCAAGGTAAATTCTGTTTGCCAGATTTGATTGAACAAGACGCTGAAGAGTAACGATTCCTATTTCAGATTTTACTTTTAATTTTTACTACGACGTTGTTATTGTGTGCAAAAAATGCAAAACAGAAAATGGTGGCATCCCAGACGTTAGAAGAAGCAGCCTATGGGTCAAAGTCACGTAAGTCTCATGATTAATGGTGGAAATTATCCTTGCAACGCATTTGCCCCTCCAAGTGTACAGGCATCATCTTCGCAAAAAAGAGAGCGTGTTGAGGGATGTGGATTTGAGCGGGGTCAAGACAACCTTTCCCCACCAATTTCTCTGGGCTCAGGATGGTGGAAAAAGCTGTTATAGGGTGGCGTGGCGTAGGTCTAGCAAAGGACCGTTACCTGCTAAGTCAGCGTTCAGAGTTCGTGGTAACTCGCGCCGACGCGCTACATTGCAACCGTGCTTAGGCGCTATAGATGGGTATTGATTGACGCGACCGGCTACTGTTCTTGGAGAGCATGGTGGCATAGGAGGGTGCGCGTTGTCTAATCACACAACCTGGTATCCTCCTATCATCCATACCCTCCCCGAAACACTAGCGGTCGACGCCGATCGATACCAGGCTAGAAGAGCGGCCAAGAACTCCTAAACAAGGTTGCTATTTCGATTAACAGAATACTCCCGTCCTCAGAAAGGTTCCAAATTCTAATTATTCGCTTTGCAGTCGTGAACCAAAGTCTAATGCAGTCTTCAAGGTGAGCTCAGTTGTTTTCAGTTACTTCAGACGTTTGTGTGTCTGCATGGACGAGAAAAGTCTGCCATCAAGTCAGCGCTACATACAGTTTTGTTCGCTGCGGATGCAGGGGCGTGCCAGGATAATTGGGTTTGGCGCGCCATGAGCCCTTTCTCTTCCAGTTGTTGAAGCCAGCAAGCGACCACAACTGGTGGAGGATGCTCACGCCGAGTCCATATCCAGCTCCCTGACATGCGCAAGCATCAGTGGCGAACAGAACTGTAGCTCTTCTATGCTAATAGGCTCAAAATCTCGCAAACAGAGATCAAAATCAGGAAAGTCGAGGGGAGGGAATGGTTCTGCAACAATGGCGTCGTATTCTGCTGAGCTAATGAGATCTCCTCCCGCTGCCGCGTCCATAGTAGTTCAGGCCCCCTCTCAGTATCAAGACCATTAAACAGATAAACGCGAATGTACAGAATTCTGACTAACGCAAGCCATCGAGTGCCAGCACAAGGCAAGCGCCAAAGCGTTTGAAAAAAAAACAGGGTTTCCGCTAATAGTAAGCTCCAGGATGAACTGAAGGACCAGTGACTCGAAAAACGTGAACTCGCTCGTCAACCGAACAAGCCTATAACTGGAAAAGTGGTGGGATGATCCTTTACCTCGGTTATCCTCCTTCCTACCTGGGCTGCTCTTAACTGTAATCAGTTGCGGAAGGTACAACATATTCCGCGATAATCGGATGGGCTTGGACCGTGTTACCATCCGCACTAGCACGTCTCTCCTCTGTACTTTCGAAAGAGGAGGGGCGCCGAAAAGGAAAAAGATGATCATGAGTCCTCATTCATCTCTCCGTCGCCCATACAGTTATTGCGAATTGTCTTTAAGGGTTAGGGCAGTAGAAAAATAGCATTTCAAAGTTCCATAAAGCCGAGACAAGGTCATTTTTTGGGTTCTGGGCTCGATAAGGACCAACACTCTTCGAAAGCCGAGTAGAGGGTACAAGTTCCATATCCCGGAAGTGTGAGAGGGCGTGGCCGCGTACTTCATTTAAACAAGGCGTAGGATGCTTTTTCGTTCAAGACAACTGTCGTCCTGGACAAAGGCATGATTACATGTCCCAAAACGACATGTCCCAGCAAAAAGTGCAGCTGTCGTCACGCTTAAACGCATTACGATGCCACGCCCCTCCACCCCCTCCCCCCTATCTCCAGGATATGAGCACACGTGCTAAGTGTGTGTTCACCATGAATGCAAGTACTTTCGTATTTTCAGTTATCATAGCGGTCAAGCTCATCCCGCAGAAGTACCAGAAGTGAAGAAGCCACCACCAGCAGAAGTGAAGCCGCAGCAGTAAGTGCTCGTCATTGTGATATAGCAGGAGTTACGATACTTGTTAAGTGGTGGATGACCTGTCACTGACGTCACATAAAACGTCACTGACATGTCTCGAAACTCTTTTACAAGACAAACAACCCGAGTTTCAACCCAAGTTTCCTTGTTTATACGGTGTTATGTGGCACTTTACCGAATTGACGTGCTAGATGACAGGCCATCTCCCTACCGTTAAGATATAACGGGCCTGTGCTATAATAATATGAGGTGCAGGGATCATAATGAATATAGTCTAGTTCGCTGCGGACGAATGGGCGTGTCAAGCAGGCTGATTTTGCGCGGTGCCAAACCCGTTCTTCACCAGTTGTTGAAGCGAGCAAGTGATAAGACTATGTATATCATATTTTCGTATCACTCGTTTTCAACCAATTATTGTCGCACACTCGCCTAACAACTGGTAGGGAACGGGTCTGCCGCCGTGGCACAGTCATGCCGCCTGACACGCCCCCTCATCCGCAGCGAAGTAGAGTAAAGCTGGACGCTTTTTTTTCACAGCTGCAGGATCGACTACCTAATTACTGTTGGCCCGGTTAGAGTGCGTTCATTCTTTACGTCAGCGTTTTGAGCATACGCCTGCATGCATCGTTCCAAGCAACAAGGAAAGTGTTGGTATCGATCTATCCTGAGGGCACGATAGTATACGCTCCAAAGCTCGCGTGCGCTCAAAACGCCGACGCAGAGTATGAACGCACCCTGAGCGATGATACTAAAGGCACAATCCATGATAAGGCGAATCGAACTGTGGGTGTAAGGGAGCCAGGTCCATCCAAGTGAGCTACGCCCCCTAGTTATTTAGAATTCTATCGAAAGCCTAACATAAACTGGTTCAGGTGCACACCCACCCGCTCAAAAGTGAAGCAATCCGCTGGACAATTTTATGTAAGTTTAATAGATCAATACGATATTTCTACAGGGATGAATATGTACGTAAGGACAATTGCCCTCACATCCGGAACATGGGGAAGGCGTGGCCGCGTACTCTATTTGAACACGGCTGAAGATGTGCTTTTCGTGGAATACTTCTGTGTAAGGAAATTGTCATTCTGTTCTGTGCTGGCTCAAGAACTGTTTAAAATTGTCACAGAACGAAAATATCTCGTCAGCGGAGCGCTTCTGATGGTTCAGATCCACGCCTCCCCCATATTCGAGATATGGAGTGTGTTTCTCTATTGAACTGACGGAACCGATCCACACACCGACACTATGCATCGTTTTGATTGTCGGTTCCCTCAAAGGAAGAACTGTAGGCACAGCCTCTGACAGGGGACCGTATTGGACTTGATGAAGTACCAACAGTACAGAAAAACTGTCTGTCCCTCCCCCTGCCACCCGACCACCAACTGAAGGAATTGCCAATACTGGAGTAGAGTCACACAACTTTTGAGCCAACGCATCATGGAAGGTGTAAGTCGACGAGGGCACCCTACCACTAGCGCCCTCTAGTGTCGCTGTTCCAAGGGACAGTTATCCTAGGGCGTGTTGCGATGGGGGGAGGGGGAGGGGGAGGAGCAAAAATCAAACCTCACGCAAAGCTCCAGCTCTCACCTCACGCTTCCCAGGCGAATGCGCTACCGCTTGCTCTTCCCCCCCAGCCCTCCGTATACATCCTCACACATTTTTGTTCAAAAATAATCTCCTTTGAGCAGGTAATCTTTCAGCTGAGCAATACTGCAAGTTCGGAGACTGTTGAAAGCGTAGAGCGGCCAGTAGTAGGAGGAGTCGTGTCATAAACGTTTCTAGAGACTTATGTGAATAAATGTGTATGCTCTTTTTTCGTGCCCTTATGATAATTGGAACTGGTAAATACGTACAGAAGTGCAGTAAACATATGGAAGATGCGAAAGCAGACAGGCAACCCGCCCTGTATAAGAACCCTGTTAGGTCCAAACATTACAGTAGCATCCGCTGCGAAGAAACTAAGAGTGGAAAAGAGAAGTAAACCAGAGAAGTAAACCATGGTATCGCCACAAAATATAAAAATGTCGAGACCTCATCACTATACAGCTTTGGAGAATTGAGAGGTGGATCTAGTGCACGGGCGCGGGGTTAAGTTGTCGTCGCTAAGCACAGTGGCAAAGATCATGTATCAAAGCGCCCACATCAGTCCGCGAAAGTGGGTACGACGATTGGACGCAGCGAATTTTGGTGCACAGGAAGAACTATTCTCGCATACTCTACGAGTATCGCGACACTGGCCTTACATCATCTTATCACATCCTCCCACACCAAACACTTACTGACAAGCATATAGATCTCGTGAATCGGGGTGCGCCCACCATGTTTGACCAGAGTCTAAGAAAAATTTCCCTTTGTTGACATAGTATCGACTCAAAGACAGCAGCACGATTGCAAGAATTACAGATGAGACCCCAGACGTCTTAAGCCTATCACAATACAATTCGGTGAAGCGCATTTATAGGACATCGAAAAATAGGTGAATAAATGACAACCAGTGAGATCACATTTTGGCAACTTTTTGCACAACAATGCACGTAATCGTTTTCAGAAAATAAGAATTTCCAATAGCAACTGATCTTCAGTTGAACGGCGACTTGAATACGCGGCTGCCCTTGCAAAAATCAGCAGAGAACCGTCATCGCATTCCTTGACGTCCACGTGGTTCGCTCGTAACCACGATAGAAGCCGAGTTCGCCTAAATGAAGCTAAGTCAGTGAATAATGCTTGAGGAATTTTTTCAGCGCATTTTCGGGGACGCTTAGGAGGATTTCTCGCCAGACACAGAAGTCTTTCCTACCAATTATTGCCAGATCAGAACGGCACCAATGGTAAAAAAAGGTTGCCATGGTTGCGCTTAAATCCCTGCTCCTTCACAATGCCCCATCCGTTTTGCAGATCAGATATATATATATATATATATATATATATATATATATATATATATATATATATATATATATATATATATATATATATATATATATATATATATATATATATATATATATATATATATATATATATATATATATATATATATATATATATATATATATATATATATACAGTACTATATTTTAAGGCCCCAAAAAGCAAAGCTTGAACGCCGTTTTTTGTAGTACGCCTTAGATCGTTACTCCCTTTCTTTAACTCTTCGGGCGTCCACCTCGTGTGCAGACGAGGTGGTTGTCGCCACTGCCAAAGCATATTGCCCATCATGTCAGCCAATTCAACACTATATTGTTGGCAGTGAGGAGATGACTCATCAATCATGCTCACCGACGTGTAGCCCTCACGAGGTATCCATGAGACCTGGCAGGGCTCTGGAAGAGAAATAGGAGCGATGGAAGAAAATCTGACTCTATTTGCCCTTCACTGCCTTGCTTTCAGAAGCTGAAGTCGAATTTTCATCATAATTTGGCCTCAAGAGTAGATCTGAGAAAAAATGGTCCCGTGGGCAATTTAATCCCTGCCGGTTTGGGCACGAAACAATTACCGTGTCCTGCACCAGCGGCGCCGGGGGAAACGTCTCACAGAATTCTCCCGCAAAACTTGGCTCTAGAGTTAGTTTTACTTTCAGAATGCAAGTAACACCTTTTGACTGCGGGTAGACGCGATTGGGAGATCTCTAGGCCAACCCAGCGTCTTTGCTCGGGAGGCCACAAGTTCCCACAGCTAATTGACTGCAGAAACATCGTGGCTCAGGTAAGGTCAAGACTCGCTAACCAAGTCGAAGACCCAAACTTTGGAAAGTGAGGCAGTGAGGGACCAATAAAGACGATAAGAGGAACTTTCTCAGACTCACTTTCATTGCGGAATCGCACAAGCACGCAAGCTTCCCAGTTTAAGTGGATCCACAGTGTAGAGAGATTGCCTTCAACGCACTGTTCACTACCTCCAGGGACAAGTTGGACGCGTACTGGATGAGCGATCCACGACAGTGGTGGTGCTCCTTCCATTAGGTCGCTATTTACAGCCACTTCTCATCAGCGAACCTCTGGCCCTGAACAATGCTGACAGCTAATCCTTGAAGAGCACAAATTACAGTCATTATCGGCTGAAGCCTGCCGAGGCGTGTCAGCAGCGCGTGAGCGCCGCGCCAGTTTGTTTCTCGTCGATCGTTGCGGTTTAGGGCGTTCGTGAGTGATGGGAAAGGAGTGGGCCGCGCCAGAACCACCGCGCCGCTGACACAAGGAGCTGGGCTCCCGCGCCAGAAACCCACGCGCTCGCTGACACCATCTGGCGTGAACAGTTCCAAGTAAGTAATATATGGCACTCCTGCTTCATTTATTTCTGCAAATATTATGACCCCTGAAGACACATTCCACGATAATCACATAGAGCCAAAACTAACTGTAATTTAGCTTTCGAGCGGTTAACAATAATTGGGCTTTCGAGTGGTTAACAGTAATTGAACCGTCTACCACATTTGTGAGAGGTGCACCAGTAGAGGTACAACCAATGGCTGACAGTCTCCGCCCATCCGGTTATGGGAGACGGTGAAGAGGATCGTGATTCGCCGCTCCGCCGCGCGCGTTCATGTTCGCGGCGTTTTATTAATTCGTGTTAACCTGTAGACTGGAGTACCGAACTTCATGTAGATCCCGTCATTGTAAACAATCATGACCATTTTCGGTTTTGAATTGCCTCTTGCCGCCATCTACTACCTGTAACCATAGTCATTTGCGGGCGCGACGTCGCACGCGGCGCCCACAGCGCGGCGAATCACGATCCTCTTGTCACATCGGGTATAGGTGAACGTATCCTCAAATTGCAAAATTCGCGAAGTATAAAGAGGTTTAAAACGAACCTCACAAAAAAACCGACAAGAGCAGTATATGTAATAAAATTTCATTCAAGAAGCTAACACCACCCGAAAGATTGAACAATACTTTGGCAAGAAGAGTTCATCGATATGTACAACATAAAAAAATACATCACAACGCTTCGTCAATTGTAAGTAATACTTCTCGCAATTGAAGGAAATCAGTGAGAATCGAGCACAACAAATCAATGGGTTAGTCGATTTTCCAGATGAATTTGCTGAATCAGCGCTAAATCTTCGGGCGACGGTTCATAGATACGGCCGAGGATAACCTGAGCGCATAAAATTACAATAATGTAATCAATTTATTCACAATTACTGTCATGAGGGGGACGAAGGCATGTATGATTTCCATTTAGATAATAAGCAGCAAGAGCTAACTCACTTTGTCTTGAACCGCTTTCGCCGAGCAGCAAATAATTAGGCGACATGGGTCGCAACGACCAAATGTGAACGATGGTGTTGCCACCATCAGTAGTCAGCAAGCCAACATCCAAGAAGCTGCGTCAGCAATAAGAGGGCACCTTCAAAGATGTCAGCATGCCGTTTATGAAAGGGTGCAGGGGCGTTCCGCAAGCACTGAAAAAAAGGCTAGCTCGTGGAAAATCACGGACAACGAGAAATTAGCGACATAAAAACGCCTGCAAGGTGAGATTTCTTTCCTCATAAATGGTTGTGATGTGTATGCGTTTGAGCGTTATTCGGTTGGAGGGGAAGGGAGGGATGGGGGAGTGGGGGGGGGGGGGGGGGGGGCGGAGCATTTGTGCCAGAAGCTTTTGGCTAGCCTCTTTCACTAGTTCACGTCCGCTGAATAAACCCTTGTGAAACTGCAAAATGGTTCAGCTGAGCCACACTGATTATAGGAATTTACAGGCCGTAGGGTGGCATGTCCAAACTCTTGCCGAGAATCATTTGAATGGCCCCCTGCAAAACAAGGCACGCGCGCGATCCGAAAGGTCCGTACGACCTCTTGAGTTCCTGAAATCTGGTACAAAACCCTCTTCTTCCCCATTTTACCGATTATTTTTCTGAATTTCAAAATTCCTACCACTTTCTAAGCTGTCCAGATCACCCTACGAAGCTGCATGCAACACTCGGGGTGATTACTGGTATAGCCGCTCTCTTGCACCCAAAAATGTTGATATCACAAAAGGCCATCGTGCTGTGATAGCCATGTCGCGCTGAGGTGACAAAGTGGAAATGTCTGCGAGTGTGGATCTAACTAGCAAATTCACGGGGCTATTTCATGGGTCACTCGATCGCGGGAATTCTCTCTATCATTGAATAACTTTGATCGAGTCAAGAGATTGGAACTCACATAAAACTTGTCGTGCTCAGGGCATCCTGGCTCTGCAGCGACTGTTTTCAACGCCGATGAGCCTCGAGCACGATAACACCGTCCGTCTGGTAATTGCACCGTTTCACCATCCGAATAGAGACACTGGGCTACCCATGGCATCGGAGCCCAACTGGAAAAAACATCATAATTGCAATCAGTACGAATAAACGTAAGGAATAGACTGGAGCTCACTTTGCTTGCCCAGTCTGACCAATCTTCGGACCTTTCTAATTTGATCCCATGTTCCCAAATGTACGGCACTTCTGGAAGAAAACCTATATTAATGTATCGATACAAGCATGGAGAAAACGGGTGTTAAAAAGGTGAAAAGTTGTAGAGTTCATTGGACCAGATTTGCCCTAAGACAATTCAAAGATAAGAATGATTCTCCAAACGATCTTCAAAGCAGGCGAGGCCTCAATGGGATGCTACCGATGGCGAATGGCAATCGTACAGGGTGGGCCATCATCGCCAAAATGATGCCCTTTCGACCCTAAACTATGCGGAAGGGGACGGGGGAGGGTTGCTGGCAAAGGGTAGTGGAAATGCAAACATTCATACCCGCATATTTACTCGATTCTCTTTTCTGGCTGACAGATAAAAGGTTGTACCCTCTTTGCACTCCATCTTTTTCTCTCTTGATACAATACGGTCAAACTGAATTTTCGGCCTAATGAATACTTGTCGAAGCTTATTCAGGCGACCTTGTGAAAAACTGTAAGTTTTTATATCCAAGTAGGCTATCTTATACCACTTTGTCGCTTCACAGGAGTTTCACCGAAGTGTAACCTGTTCACGAACATGGACTAGCAAAAAGAACTGGCGAAAATGCTGAATACTTCTCCTACGAATAGCACCACAATCCTGCTGAATCAAGCTATTCGGTCAGAAAGGGTTAAACGCAACTCTAGAATCTCCAAGACCACTCACAAAAATAGAACGCTAGCCCGCCTGATGCAGGAAACGTTCAATATATTAGGTTGGAAGGAAAGTCCTGTCAGTGTTTTTTTTTTGAAAGCCCACATTTTTCGGTTCTTAATGCTCGAACATGGCGCAACATGCCATACTTGTAAAACATTCTAGAGGCTCTCCTGCAAAAGTTGTGTAAGGGCGCCAGTCATGGGCGGAGGACACCAAACATCACGACTGACCGTTTTTGGTTCGCTCGTTTCGTGAAATGAGACCGACCTCGAAGACAACTCGGGGTGAACGGCTCCACCGAGTGGAAGACTCCACCGAGTGGAAGACTCCACCATTCTCGAAGCTGTCGAAGAGGACTCGGAGGTTGCCACACACAGTCTTGCGACAAGACCCGGATGTACGCTAACTGACGGTCATCAACCGCCTGTAAGTCCTTGGTTACCTGAAAAGTAACTGCTCGAACTGAATCACTCGTACCGTGATCGATGGCACGTGTGCACCCGGGTAGCCTTGGTCAGTCTCTCCGTCTCCGCCCTCGTGAAAAGGTGTTTCTGGAAGACTGCTTAGTGGAGATGACAGTGGGGCTTCTGTGATTTCAACTCCACACAGTACCGTGTGTCTCTCTCAAGGAGAGGATCCATTTTAGGAGTTCAAACCGGGCATGTATTCCGAAAAGGTTCTCCTGTGCTGCTTCTGGGACGCGAGGGGGGATGCCGCAGAACGAGCTGCCCTTTGAAGAACAGACGGGCACCGCTACCATTTGTGTTGCTCAGCTTCTGAAACCGGAGGAAGCTGTTGCAGAGAAATGACCGAAACTAGCTTCGGAAGACCTCGTTCGCAGTACGCGAGACCCCATAGCTGTTATGAAGACCTACCAAATAACTGAGAAGCAAGGCTGGGAGATCTCCTAGCTCATCGTACTCTTGTGACGTAGTGTTCTACAAGTGCTACCTGCTCCACCTCTTTAAGGCCTCCTTCTCTAACGAAAACTTTCCAGCTACTTTATGACACGAGAGGGCGCTGACTTACTCTACACGCAGCCTCCTCAGTTCTGGGAGAGGGAAATGCTTACCTGCCCATTAGGTGGAGCACTGTAGTGGCTAACTATGACGAGTATTTTGACTAATTCCCACTGTATGTTGAGTTAGAAAATAAAAAAGAAAAAAGTCACAACAGTGACACGACTTTCCTTCCAACCTATATTTTCAAAGCTTCTTACAATTAGCCCAGCTCTACCACTCAGTAGAACCAATTCTCGAAACAATGTACCCCTGTTCTCACAAGGGTTGCCAAAAATTATACGGAGGGTCTTATTGAAGGCCCTGAGGTTGAAGGCTTTCTGCTTTTAGTTCATTCACAGCAACTGGAGCGGTAAGGTGCCAAAATAGTGCAGCGTATGGCCAACACTGCAATTTCGTAGGAACCACCTTTCGAATTGAGAGACCAGGCATGAATGTCTCAACGAGTAGCCGGTCACCTAGCAACTACTCAGCGTGGGGTCAAGTAGAATGGCAAGTAATGTTCCAAGCAATCTCACCACCACAAGCCCTTCACGCCTAGCCAAACTTCACCTTCTCTTGCTCAACAAACCTTCCTCAAGAGATTCCAATTTCGATCACCTCTCAATAAACCGTTCCTCCGTAAGTCTCTCTTCATATGAATCCGCTAGCCCAGCAAATCAATACGACCCCCGTCGAAGGACTTATCACCACGTTTGGCTCGTGAAACCGTGTCACAAAATGTGACTGCATGAAGACTCCACCAACATTCGACAGTCTGAGCCTTTAGCAGATAGTAATAGCGCCACTGAAAAAGCCTAACAAGAGGGGCCTACCAAGGGCTGCCTTGACTCTGAAGGCTTTGAAGACCTCGAGTAATGGCAACACGTGAGCTGAGTAGAACCTGATTCCTCAGAAACTTCCGACAAGCCAATCAAGCCAACCAAAAAAAGCACTGGACCAACTGAGCGACTATTATAACATCCAGAGCGCACTAGGCACCTTAGCCAATGTGCAACGGTCGCAATTAAAACCGGAATCAAGCATTGTTTGCCTTAGAAGGGAGGGGGGGGGGAGATGGAGATTTTTTACACTTTCGCTAGTTACTCTGCTAAGAGAGCAGGCATCGGCGATGTAGTCAGGGTGACCATCAATGCTAAGACTCTCCTTCCGTGAAATAACTGGCGAATAATTTGCATTCACCTCCCCCCCCCCCCATGATCCCTCTTTGCAAGTGAAGAAAAAACCTCATCAACTAGAATTCTACTATATTGCGTGAAAAAAATTCCACAACTTCAAAAAACTTTCAAGGCGAGTAGCATGATTAATCCACAGGGCGTGTAGGATAAGTACGCCCACAGACCAGAATTCAGTGCCCCTGAGCAGGCGCTGCGAAGCGCCTCTTTCGGCGAAGATACCCCATATATAAATTCGCTTTGTCTTTTGTTTGTTTGTTTGTTAGTTTGTTTGTTTGTAAGTTTGTTTGTTTGTTAGTTTGTTTGTTTGTAAGTTTGTTTGTTTGTTTGTAAGTTTGTTTGTTTGTAAGTTTGTCTGTCCGGAAATTCGGTTCGACCTGAAGAACGACTTGGAGAGGTCCGGTCAAGGTGGGGATGGGTAGGGCGTGGGACAAGAAATAAAAAGCACACTTGACCTAAGGGAAGCTCCGCCCACAGTGGGCGGGGCACTCCCGAAAGTTTGGGGTTCCGCACAAAAATGTTCATAATTCGCTTCCGGGGCAGCCTAAAGATGGGGGAAAAAGGGAATAAGGTTAGTAAGGAGTCGCCAGACTAACTGTGGCAGGTACACCCTAAATGGGCGGGGCGTACTCAAGGTGGGCGGTGCTTCTCGCAAAATTCAGTAACCCGGTTCGCGAGAGTGTTTGGAAGTCGCAAAAAGCTCAGTTTAGAATGTAAATATCTGGCGAATATAGGGCACGCTCAAAGCATGTTGAGACCCGCCCACAGTGGGCGGGGCTTGCCCTAAATCGCAGGGTATTTATTTTAAATGTTTGTAGCTCGGTTCCAGAACACTCCAAATACCGGAAAAAAGTGGATTAAGTTCAGCAGAGGGTCGTCGGTTAAGATTGTAGGGCAAAAAATTGTGGGCGGAGCCTGCTCCGAGGTGGGCGGAGCCAGACAAAAGATCTGTAAAACGGTCCCAGAGCACTTCAAAGACCGGAAAAAAGTGGATTAAGGTCAGCAGAGGGTCGTCGGTGAGGATTGTGGGGCAAAAACATTGTGGGCGGAGCCTGCTCCGAGGTGGGAGTCAGACAAAAGATCTGTAAAACGGTCCCAGAGCACTTCAAAGACCGGAAAAAAGTGGATTAAGGTCAGCAGAGGGTCGCGGGTGAGGATTGTGGGGCAAAAACATTGTGGGCGGAGCCTGCTCCGAGGTGGGCGGAGTCAGACAAAAGATCTGTAAATGGTCCCAGAGCACTTCAAAGACCGGAAAAAAGTGGATTAAGGTCAGCAGAGGGTCGCGGGTGAGGATTGTGGGGCAAAAACATTGTGGGCGGAGCCTGCTTCGAGGTGGGCGGAGTCAGACAAAAGATCTGTAAATGGTCCCAGAGCACTTCAAAGACCGGAAAAAAGTGGATTAAGGTCAGCAGAGGGTCGCGGGTGAGGATTGTGGCAAAAACATTGTGGGCGGAGCCTGCTTCGAGGTGGGCGGAGTCAGACGAAAATTCCCTAAAACTGTCCCAGAGCACTTCAAAGACCGGAAAAAACGTGGATTAAGGTCAGGAGAGGGTCGTCGGTGAGGATTGTGGGGCACAAACATTGTGGGCCTGCTCCGAGGTGGACGGAGTCAGACGAAGAATCTGTAAAATAGCTCAAGAGTACTTCAGACACCGGAAAAAAATGGAGTACAGAACAAAAGGGGATATCAGTTGAATCTAGAAATATGTGAAAGAAAGCACGCGCGGCGAAGCCGCGCCCGCCCGGCGCAGCCGGGCCGTATCAGAAGGAGCCACGCCGGCGTCAGCCGGCGAGGCGACTGGTAGTTATAACGCCCAATCAAGCTTCAACATGCCGACCCGGACGCCCACTTAACCGCCTGCCCACACTTGGCCGTACAGTCACATCGATGCTGGTGCTCTTATCCCTTCATTTATGAAATGCAATTGACATGAATCGTTACTACACGGATGTATGAATACATACGTGTAGCCGCATCTACCACTGCAGTTGTTGGCACAATGCCGACAGGAAACTCGTAAAAAAACGCTCATCAAATCCCGGTGCAGAGTGGAGGTTTTTCGCAAATTTTTGGCTGTTCAACTTTGTTTCTTTGTCATTTTCCCCACTATAACACCCTTGCTACTGTTTCCGTGTGAGTACCACATTATCGTGCCTTAGGCAGCGCTTCGGTCGCGCGTTCGACGCGATCGATGCGCATGCTTTCGACTGCATCGATCGCGTCGAACGCGCGACCGAAGCGCTGCCGTCGCGAAGTCTGAACGCTGCCTCATGTCTTTAACCTGATGCAGATTTGCGGTTCTTGCACAGAAAAATGCACTAAAACCCTCTCATGCAGAATACATTTTCATCCATTTTCGAGTCGACTGTATTAATTTTATTATACTGAAAGTGTAAAGATCTTCATTTAGAGCGGAATACAACTCTTCTTGGAACATTCCTCGCTCTCCTTATCAACTTTGGTTAATATGATTAGCTCCTGTTAACTAACCTGAGAATTGTGAAGCCGAAAAAGAGGCGCTTTGGTTGCGAAAGTTTACAAATCTGCACAAGGTGGCATGTACAAGCTTCGCTGGGTACTACTAGGTGCCCCCATCAGGCCAAACTGCACCTTGAGGTCGTTTAAAATCACTGTGATTTCCTCTATAAAACAATTCTCAACACATTATACCCTTGCTCTGGCAAGGGTTGCCAAAAATTGTACGAAGGGTCTTAATGAAGGCCCATCCTCAGGCAGTTTATTCGCAGCAGCTAAAACAGTAGGGTGCTTAAACAGCGCAGCGTATTGTAGCGCGGCAAATTAGTAGAAACCACCTATCGATATGAGATACCAGACAGGAACCCCTTATTGTGTATCCGGTTACCTAGCAACTAGGGTTAAAAGGGGTTATTGTAGTCTGTGTTTAGAAACATTAATCGCCATCCTGCTTGATCCTATGCGAACCAGCTTCACTACCACAAACCCTTGTGCAGCAGCCTCACAACCACTCCACTACCATAACTCCTTCAACCCACCTACCCTTCCTTACCCAGCTTCCCCTGAATCCACTGCAAAAATCGTTAAAGGAGGGTGGGTTGGGCTATTCACAACGATAAAACCACCCAGTGGGGCACCATAAGAGTCCCTAAGAAATTCCCGTTTTTATTACCTTTTGGAAACGAATTGTAATCCAGCCTTCTCTTCATGTGACCCCTTCTCAAGACAACTCAAAGGTCCTGGAGCATCACAAGCCTGATTCTTGGAACCTCGGCACATGAGCCGCTAGCATGACAGCGCTGTTGAAGTAAGGGGGGACAATGTGGACCTTGTAGGAGCTCCCTTCACCATAAAGTTTCCGAAGGCGGCGAATATCCACAGCATGCTAACCGAATAGAACCCGTGTCAGTCTCACGAATGCAAGTCATTCAAGCCCCGGTTTGACAGCACCCATCCAAAACCACGGGACTAATTGAGCGATTATTGTGACATCAAGAATATGATTTAGATTTTCGATCGAATGACCAGAGGCTTAGAAAAGCTTGGTTCTCGAACAAGGATAGGGCTCTCATTAGGCATCCAAGGCAGCTATTAGGTCATCCCATTCAAAATGGCCGATGGTTTTTTTGAA
>MU912438.1:0-15704 GCA_036418165.1 Cooperia oncophora
CCCCTCCACCTCTCTCCACCCCCCCCCCTCCGATTGCGTACCTAGTCAACCACACACTCTCACTGCGGAGGGTACAGAAGTATTTTCTCATCGCTCCTACTAACAGCAGCAGGGAGAAAAAAAAGGAAAAGAGAAGAGAGAAGAAGGAAAAAAAAACGAAGGGGATAGAAAATATCGAAACAGTGGATACCTATGAATTTATACAATCATTATACTCAGACTTCAAAATTTTCTACGATTGGCACACATCTTGGGGAACATGCAGCCATCAGGGATGGCTGATGGGGCGCTTGAGAGGCACTCGTAAGCCCTTCGGCATTCGATTGAGCGTGCGCAAGGATTTAGTGCTCGACGGAGAATCGTCAACAGCGAGAGATTGATAAGAATACGTACGGAAAGACCGAGAGTTGAGTTTTACGAGGTGACTGGAGGTGTTATTCTCTTAAGAAGAAAGCCGAGCCCGCCAAGCATATCATTACGCATCGGATTCGCGTAGAGAGATGCACTGCTCTGGTCAGTTTTTATCCTCTCACAAGATGTAGTCTACAGGCACCATGGCTGTTCGTAAGAGATGTCGACGACGTCAGCTTACGTCTCCCGAGCCGCTGAGCTTGAAATAATCTTTGAAATTTGTGGAACTTAAATTGCGACGTTATGCGAGGGGTAGTGTGTCTGCTTGAAATGAGGTAGCAGCTTTAGTTTCTTAGCGAAGTCTTGCTTTGGAAACATCCAGAAAGTTTGTTAGAGTAGCTACTACGCCAAAGCTCTCCTACTGTCCTCTGCTGAAAGAGTATGGGAGCATTTTGTATTACTTTATTGACAGCTTCATATATGACTGGAAAGTTCATCGGGTTCAACTTTAGAATGGTATAATTCGTGTGTACATATATTATGGGGGGAGGAATGTTTAATAATTTCCAAAAGTCTCTACAGGGGTCACATATCGATAATTTATGCAGCCCAGACAGAAGACGTGGCAGACGAAAGATACCCAAGATGCTCCTCGATAAGTAGGAGCATGCTCTCGTCCGCCACCTTCATGTACACCAAGATGAAGCCATCTCCAATCGCTGCCGGAATGGAGAAGGCCTATGAAATTCATGTCACCTCCAAACAGCTGCGAGACTTCTTGTCTGGGGCCGCCCATGGACAGCTACTTGGAGACCGGCACTTTTGATTTGGAAGCGAGCAGCTTCCAAAATGTCGCTACTGTCCAGGAAGTCATCTTCACCGCAGTCGCCAAGGGACGGGTCGACAGTACGGATCGGAAGTTCCTGTAATGGGAAGACCGATATTTTCTTCATAGACCTCGGACTGAGAGTGAACGATGACGATTACATCGATCAACTCGAGGAAAATATCTTGCCTTCATGTCGTCGCCCGTACCATCTTGCAAACTTGGTACTGAAGCACCCGAATATCCAAGTGCGTCATCTGACCTGACCCCCTCGATTTACCGGGTTCGGGCGGAGCTCTACAGGGTGGTCTACAGCGGCGGAGAACTCAACAAATTCGTTGAGTTCAGGCACCGAATCACAGCCGCGTGGCAGAATCTCTCAATGGCGTTCGTCCAGAAGGCTGTGGCAGAGTTTCGTGATAGTGTACAATGTGTTGTTGAATATGGTGGTGAAAATGTCCAATCAGAATTTAATAAAGTGTAACTTATATCGCCTTGAAAGTCGAGGAAGAAAAGTGTCTTTTTTCACCCCCTCTCCCCTCCCTGTATATTTTCAAAAAGAGCGAACTTGGCGTGGTTTTGCGTCTGCAGTCGTCCACAACCACCACTCAACATTCATTTTTACGTGGCAATGGGGTAGTTCCGCTGCTCCTTTTTTAATTGTAAGGATGCGATGAGAAGAGCTGCACGCACAAGTAATAACTCGTCTGACCAGACCCCCTTCTTTGCCTTATGGGAGTGCAACCTCAGTTCGGCACAGGTTCTATATAGAGTAGTTCCCATGACTTTTCCGCCCGAGCGGTAGAAGAGTGCGCAGCGATAACGAGAGAGCTGGCATCTTTCGTAGAGCTTGCGGGTTTTGACCTATGCGGTCAATTCTCCCGCGGGGGTCGGGGGTTGAGGCTCGGACCTTGAAAATCGATACTGAGGGCGAGGCGCAGCGATCAGCGGGGACTCTCACCTTTGGGTGGCCTTACAACAGTATTGACCTACGCCATCAATTATGTGTGGGGGGGGGACCTTACGGCGCTTTGACCCGGCCAATTAAATTCAAAAAATCTTCCCAAAAGCAGTTTGACCCTAATTACGCGTTCCAAATACATATAAAAGCCTCACTGCCAGATCCTTAAGCTCAGGGTGCCGACTGCAAACGACATCTCCTCAAAAGGTTAGCCCTGTTCACGATATTTTTATAGACTGCTTGACCTTGAGTTTCACTATGCAATTTGAAATGGGATTAGGACGAATTGTTTCGAAAATAGGTTTCGATTTACAGGCTCTGAAGAAGGCAATACTGCCGAAACGTTGGTCGAGTAAAGGATTTGTAACAATCTCGGGTTGCTGAAGAAACATCTTCGAATGTTACTGTTATCATGCCTAGATTAATGGAGAGTCGATCATGGACTCTTTTTTTCCTGCTTTTTTTCTTCAGTTCTCAATCACTTGCTGCCTTGTTATTTCTACCTGGGCCGCAAAACTCATCATTTTTTAGCGCGGACTCTGCTTTCAATTTACTGAGCACCTCTACGTTCTAATGGTAAGAAATAATTTTGTAACAGCTTTTAGGCCATTTGATTACATTCTGGCTAATGTTCCTTGTTTTTGTCGAGCACCTGTTTTGCATGACAGTGACTTGCGAGCCATTTCAAAGACTACTCGAAAATTTCTGCTTGACGAAAGTGGGCACGATTGGTGGAGGCGTGCGATTGTTGCCACTGTCACAGGCAGAATGACTGAGTGAGGGCGTTTGGCTCAACTGTGCAGCGCCTTGTGAGGGGTGCGGCCAACGCCCTTCCAAGCAGTGATGCTAGCAACACCGCCCGCCCCCAGCAATCGTGTCTACTCCCTTAAAGACAGCCCCCGCGCTCAAGTAGTACATGGTCGTCCTTCCTTGTGCAAGTAGTACAGCCCCCAAGCTAGAGACTATCCCACTCTCGCGACTCCACAGCGAGCGAGGAGCGAGCTACAGCCGCTGAAAGTTCTAGTTCTAACGCCCGCCCAGTTGGACCGCCCACTTGCTAGATGCCCTCTGACGGAGGGCCGCTCAGTTGTTCTTTGTTGGGGCGGCGGGCATTAATCGGAATGCATGTCCTTTTTGCTGACCGCGCTCGTGCCCATGAATAATTCTGCTCTCCTTTATTACATTTTATTCATTAGGAGCACAGTCAACTCCAACCCATCTCGCAAGGTAAAACGCGTAAAAATCACGAGCGACCCAATTTTCGTGGTGCAAAAGCTCGACATGCACTAAAAGACGCACGCTACCGTAACCCCAAATTCGGACGCCGAGTTTTTGATGGTTTCTTTCCCTTTTAAAGAGTTTTCTTCCGTGTTTTTGTTGTTTTTCGTATTTTTTTTTTGCATTGGATGATATCCACTACTGGGAGATGTGATAAAGGGATTTGTGAGCCAGGGGTTGCACAGAGACCGCAGGGAGGTGTGACTGTCAGGGAGCGATTTTGTTTATAGTGTTCTTGAGGATTCTCCTTGCTTTTTTCTTTTTTGGGCAGTTACAGTTGAAAAGCAATTATCCATAATACTTTTATCGCGGGAGCTGTCTTTAACCTACCAGTTTTGACTTGTGATCAAAGATGTGACGCGAAATGACACAAACACTCCACCTTCTTGTTGTTCCCCTCGGTACTACATTCAACAGAACATCGGCAAAACTCTGTAAACTTGCACCCTGAACCTGTTACTGAATGTCATGAGTTTCGGATTCATTTTTATCACCCGTTTTTCACATTTACAGAATAAGTTCGCAAACTCTTGCTCTCATTTTTTACCAGTTCGGCTGTCGCGCATATGGTTGACCGTATGCGATTGATAATGACGGTACATATGTACCGATCCCTGATAGGTGACTGTATCAAAGATAATCGTGAATTTGCGGTCAAACATATGCTGGCACATACATAGTTTGTAACACTGCAATCAGTCAGTCAGGGGGCGATGCAAGGAGGGGCGCGATGTCAGGTGGTATTGGTCAAAAATAGACAATGTATGGCTAAAAGTGGGCATAAGTGCCTATGTCCTTGTCTACATGAAATGCGATGCTCTAATCGAAAGGATAGCGCAAGCTAATGACGCGTCGCGCCCATTGCCGCGCGCGTACGAAGCGGCTTCACGATATTCTTGCCCGTCTCCCTGTATGAGTGCGCCTCCGACTGCCTTGCTCTACCAATGGTGATCGGTCAGTGATCGATTCAGGAAGAAAACAACGAAAACGCCCGTCATGGTCCCTGAAAAACGACAGGGCATAGGAGGGGGATGCGGCATGGACAGCCAGGATAGATCCCCCACCATTCATAATTGGTTCAGGATGACGTCGTAGTTGGAACAAGGCCACCCTGGCTGCGCTGCAATACGCACCGCATGACACGCCATATCGTTTGCGGACTGTACGTACATACATACATACATACATGCAGGAGACAAACATAGCAGATTAAATATATAGTATAAAAAGTATGAGGAGCGATGGCTCAGTGTGTGTTTAGTGGAGCAAGACAACACCTCAAACTTGGGTTATGAATGTTTCATGCACGATTATAAGGCAACCACCCCATATATATATAATTCGCTTCGTCTGTTTGTTTGTTTGTTTGTTTGTAAGTTTGTCTGTCCGGAAATTCGGTTCGACCTGAAGAACGACTTGGAGAGGTCGGGTCAAGGTGGGGATGGGTAGGGCATGGGACAAGAAATAAAAAGCACACTTGACCTATGGGAAGCCCCGCCCACAGTGGGCGGGGCACTCGCCGAAAGTTTGGGGCTCCGCAGAAAAGTAATCATAATTCGCTTCGGAAGCAGCGTAAAGATGGGGAAAAAAGGGATTAAGGTTAGTAAGGAGTCGCCAGACTAACTGTGGAAGACACGTCCAAAATGGGCGGGGCGTACTCATGGTGGGCGTGCTTCTCGCAAAATTCAGTAACCCGGTTCGCGAGTGTTTGGAAGTCGCAAAAAACTCAGTGTAGAATGTAAATATCTGGCGAATATAGGGCACGCTCAAAGTGTGTTGAGACCCGCCCACAGTGGGCGGAGCTTGCCCTTAATCGCAGGGTATTCATTTCAAAAGTTTGTAGCTCGGTTCCAGAACACTCCAGACACCGGAAAAAAATGTGGTCTAAGGTCAGCAGAGGGTCGTCGGTGAACATTGTGGGCGCGAAAATTGGGGGCGGAGCCAGCCCGAGGTGGGCGGAGTCAGACGAAAAACTGTGAAATGGTTCCAGAGCACTCCGAAGACCGGAATAAAGTGAATTCAGGTCAGCAAGGGGTCGCCGATTGAGAAATGTGGGGTAGACATATTGTGGCGGGGCCAGCCCGAGGTGGGCGGAGCCAGACGAAAATTCTCTAAAACTGTCCCAGAGCACTTCAAAGACCGGAAAAAACGTGGATTAAGGTCAGCAGAGGGTCGCCGGTGAGGATTGTGGGGCAAAAACATTGTGGGCGGAGCCTGCTCCGAGGTGGGCGGAGTCAGACGAAAAATCTGTAAAATAGTTTCAGAGCACTCCAGACACCGGAAAAAAGTGGAGTACAGAACAAAAGGCGGATATCAGTTGAGTCTAGAAATATGTGAAAGAAAATACGCGCGGCGAAGCCGCGCCCGCCCGGCGCAGCCGGGCCGTATCAGAAGGAGGCGCGCCGGCGTCAGCCGGCGAGCCGACTGGTATTGTTATCACGGATAAGATCTCCTAGTGAACTCGATGACCTGAGAAAATAAGGTAGGCATAAATGAGGTGAACAACAGATCAACCATAAGTGAATTCAAAAACGCAACAGCCAAATGACACGACATAGTCATGAGAAGAACGAAGAATAAGATAACTTCGAGGAAGCATAAACAACGAAGAGTAACGAAAACGATAAGAACCAACTTCAAGATAACTTCAAGGAAGCATAAGCAACGAAGAATAACGAAAACGATAAGAATCAACTTCAAGATAACATAAAGGAAGAACAAGAATAGATGTACACTGCAAATGAAATCTTATAAACAGACTTCGCATAATCGCCTTAGAGAACACTACCAGGGAGTCAAGAGATCTCGAGAGTTTTTGGTATCGCTGTCGCTAGTTTGCAGAAAGATTTTTGGTATCGCCGTCGCTAGTTCGCAGAAAGATCGATAATAGATTTCCAGAAGAGAAGCAGAAGAAAGAAAAAGTGCAAACTGAGAGCGGCTGGACTGCTCCCGCTATTTATAGCCCGTTTTGGCGCGCTCCCGCGCGATCGCGAGGATTTGATCCGCGCCTATTGATCTGTGATCGGAGAATCGCGGTGTTTCCGCGATACTCCGCCCCCTTTTGGACGAGTCGACATGGGCTCAGAGAGCTCTGCGCAGTTCTTCCAGACGTCTCAGGATCTGATCGGCGGTGATCTCGTAATCGCGTTTTCGAGCCAGAATATCCAGGGATTCTTCTGGTAGCGTACATACTGCAGGAGGCGTGTCCTGGCCTTATGGCAGTGATGGCATCTTTTGCTGTATTTCGGGCAGAAATAGCCCATATCGCATTCTATGTCCAGGCAGATGGTACAGCGTCTTCTTCTTCTCAGTGATTCCAATCTCTCCTCCACTGTCCGGACTTCGGGGCAGGAATCGGAATAGTGCCTTCCTTCAGCAAAGCAGAAAGCGCATCGCATCGTGTGTCTCTTCTTCGCGGGTGATTCCTGCTTCATATCGTCTCGGACGACATCTCCGGAGAGCGGCAAGGTCGCGGATCTTGTTGTGAACTTGCTTGAGCGCTTGCTCGAGATGGCGAATCTCTTTGAGGACTCTCTTTCCCGGTGTTTATGGTTCTTCTTCTTGGAGAGACTCCACATTTTCTGCGATTCTCGCCTGCTCGCTTTCGCTGACTCGCCCATCACGATTGTCTTGCAAACTTCCTCGCAGCTGGTCCAGAATCTTACCACTGCCTCCACAAGTTTCCTAGGACACTCTTTGATTATGAGAGCCATACCTCGTCGACAATAGCGCTCTTCTGATAGGGTCATAGAAGCGGCTACCAGCAGGCTAACTATTTCCCCATCACGCCCATCCTCCTCATCCTCAACTTGGTAGCTCTCATGCTGTGCATTAAAGGAATGGCATAAAAAAACTGAGGGGGAAGCGTATTAGGCGACCAAGGTGGTCCAATTGCTAGTGCATCATTCCCGCAAAGCCAGCATCAAATTCCGAGCCTTTGTTCAGGTTTTATCTCCCCAGGACGCGACATTCTCAAGAACACTGTTGCATTGCAGCTTGTCATGACAAACATCTCAAGGCCGAGCCCGCGTTCAAGTTTGTTGACTAGTGCGTCTCAGACAGCAATAACAAGGCAGCAAATGATGCCGTAGGGAAGAAAGAAGTAGAAAAGTAATGGAAAATGCCCCATATAGAGTCTCAGACCGAAGTGAGGTTGTAAGTGGGTGAAGGCAAAGCCTGCGACCACATATTCTAGGTAACGTAGATCAAATAGGAATGGCAAAATTCCAGGCAACTGATTATTGGAGAAAAGACCTAAAAAAACAGTCTGAAATGCCCCAAATAGGCCCCAACTTGTACATGCATGCAATGAAGAAAACGCATGTTTGTACGAATTTCCACTCGTCGTTATCATAAAGATATCAGCTCTTTTATCTTATCACTCACTCTCACCATTCGGAATGGAGAGAGATAGCATAGTGGCTACTAGCTAGTAGCTAGCAGCCGGTGGGGGGGGGAGGGGATTGGTATGGGCCTAATGGGTGCCCATGGGCCCGAGTGGTCACCACCCAATGGATTTGTTGCCAACTTTCGCTTTTTGAAGGTAGAGCAGCTTCCGGAATCGCCTTACGGGTCACCTGAGGGATTATGGCCCCACTTTATCGCGGAAAGTGCTTTCAAGACGAAGAGAAGGCGCAGTTGAACGAGTTCTCTTCTGCTGGTATCAGCTGCTTTCCTTTTTCACCTCACTCTCGCCAATCAAAGTGATGAGGTTGGCAGCGGAGAAACCGCACCAGGCAACATCCTACTACATAAAATCAGCTAAGTATGTCTGTCTGTCTCTGTGTGTGTCTGTCTGTCATGAAATTCATGGCGACCGTCTCAGTGTAGGAAGTTGATTCCACGGTGGTATAGGGGCTGTGACAGGAACATTGTTGGTGGGTTATAGGGAGTGATATCAGCTGCCTCACACTTATGAACTGGTGACCTTGAACTCGATGACCTTAAACTACTTTTTCCCCGGTGTCTAGAGTATTCTGGAACCGTTCTAGGAATTTTCAAAGTTGGTTCCGCCCACCTCGCCACTTGCTGCGCCCACGACGGATATAGCCCACATTTGTGAACCGATGACCCCTCGCTGCTCTTAAACTACTTTTCTCCGGTGTCTCTAGTGTTCTGGGATCGTTTTGCGAATTTTTAGAGCCTGGCTTCACCCACCTTGGGGCACGCTCCGCCCTCAACATATGCCTCGCGCTTCTCGATTGTTGACCCCTCTCTGATCTTTAACTGCTTTTGTCTGGAGTGTTCTGGGCCCGTTTTAGGGATCTTTCAAATTAGCTCCGCTCACCTCGGCGCACGCTCGCTCACAGCGGGAGTACCTTGCACATTCCAACATGTGATCACTTGGAGACCATAATCCACCTTTTTGCGCCGTCTGTAGTGCTTTAGGACCAAACTACGATTTTTTTGAAGTAATACCTCGTGTTCAAATGCACGCCCCGCCCACTGTGGGCGGGCATAAGAACGCAGCAAACATAGTGCGGCCTTGCCAGATTTTCATCTCTCATGAACTTTTCCGCGATCTCCACTTTTTTGGGAACCGATTTACCGAACTTCTTGTGAAAGAAACTTCTCAAGTACACCCTGTCCGTTTCAGGTGTCCCTCCTCCATTTGCTCTGCCAATCCAGTGCTAACCTTATTACACTTTTTTCCGCCTCCGAGCTACTTTATAGCCAAATTATGGCTATTTTTAGTAACGAGGAGCGCCACAAATGTTAAGTACTAATTCAGGATGATTCTTCAGCCTCCTGAGATTTGCACCGCCATCTCAAGTACGCCCGCCTATTTCAGGTGTGTCTCCTCTACTTGATCTGTCACCCTCTGTTAACTTTACTGCACTGTTCCCCTATCTCGGGACTGCTCTGGAACCGAGTTATGATTTTTTTCAGTGACATGGCTAACTTCTGACGCACGCCCCGTCCACTGTGGGCGGGCTATTTACATATTGTCCCATGCCCTACCCATCTCCATGACCGACCCCTCCTAGTCCTTCTTCACGGGATGAGTTGCGTGGCCAGCAGACAGACAGACAGACAGACAGGCAAACAAACAGACAGACAGACAGACACAGAGGCCATAGCCGATTATATATAGTAGGATAGAAATTGGCATGAATCGTGATCCACTGCAGTACATCTTCTCGCATTGCTTTATCACACCAGCCAAGCCGGTGGAAAAAGCTGTGATTGTAGTTGATAGGTTCATATCAAGGACAGCACTCCCGTCGCTCCGGATGGCGTTGAGCGGTACAGCCGCGCTGGGTCCCAGTAGATGGTCAGTGTTCACCAGCAAAGCGCCATACTGTGTTGTGATACATGACAGTGAACGAACTGTGAGAGTATCCTAACAACAACAAATGTTTATTTATTACTCATCATAGTCGTCTTCGGAAGGAGGGACTGTTGAAATTCCGTAGTAGCGACCGATGAGATCACCATAATCAAATGATGGTTTTCGCGTTCTTCGTCCTCTCTGCCCTCTACCACCTCTACCACGTCCACGCTTGAACCTCGCAACTCGTTTCTTTCTCGGTGATGCCACTTCGTTCGTTATTGAGACTTGCGATCTTCCATGGGCAACCTAAACAAAATATTTGCATTCTTGTAAAGAAGAATGGGCTTACAATTCGGTTGGCGGTCAGAAAGGCATATGGAATTCTCAAGCGATGTGTCACCTCAGAAGATACGAAAGACACGATCGAAAATCAGCGGAAAGGGTCCCTCATTTTGCCCGTTGATACCAGTTTTGAACAAGTTTCAGTGTCAGCTCCCTTCCGCCGTACCAGCGCACAGGCGGGTCTGCGTGCAGCTTCAACATACTCTCTTTAATCGAGTTAAATTCCCATATTTCTTTGCAAACACTCGTCACCCAGCATTCCACCTCTCCATGACTTCACATTCCAGCTTTCACACATAATAAGTGGCGATAATACGATTGCATATTCATACTTCCAGGTACGCAACCCTATATGTCAGTACTTTATAAATGATGCGATAAGAATACCGCCGATGTGACTGTGAGGACAGTCGTGGGCAGCAGATGCGGTGGGCGTTCGGATCGGCATGTTGCAGTCTAATAGAGACCACGAGGGTACACTCTTGAGGAAAGGAGCCATGCAGCGCCTTCTCAGTGCCCTCGAACTCTGTCCTGCTATCCTACCCTCCTCGTGGATTTATCATTCCACTTAAACCAGTGCCTCCTAAGCGTTGTTGGTACGATTACGTGACTGCCTGTAAAGCAGTCACGTAATCATACCAGCAACGCTTAGGAGGCATGGCATATGCCGTGGTCTAGGTTTACTTTCGGAAGAAGTGCAGTGAACAATGGGCTCGTAGATTATTTGTGGACGGGGCGCAGTTCTGTAGATTCTGAAAGTGATTTTGAACGCGCCTCTTGGATAAATAATCTCCTTTTTTTCGGAACACACCGCGTATGCCCTGAAGATCCACTTCCCGTTTTGCTTGGAGTACCCACCTTACTATGAGCCCTGCGCTTACCACATTCTCTCCTCCTTCGCGCTCATATTCGATCCCCTCGTTGTGATTTCCACAACCACTATATGTCCTGCCTTTAAAGGCGGTCCATGCCATATGCGAGGCGAATGTAACAGTTGAAGTAACATGTGTTTAACAATAACATGCCACTTCTTCCGGTCAAGAGTGCACGAAAACAGGGCAATAGGGGTCGTGGTGTTTCTACGGACAACTTGAATTTATCCCTTTGAATGCGCCGAACATCTCTTTTTCTCTGCACCCTCTCGTCCTTGTTGCATTCTAAGCCCATTGTGACCTCACATATTCCATTTTCACACACCCACTCTGGAGTCCCTCCCACTTGAAAAATCCCACTTCCTGGCTCGCCATACATTTTTGGCACGTTTTTGGCACGTTTCGATGCTTTGGCAGCCGCTGCCCTCTATCCGTCTGGGTCACAGGGTTTCGTAACAGGACCGCCACCAACAGCTCAAGATGCACGTAACCTCGTGGTGCACGCTCCGCTACGCAGGTGTACAAGCAAAGGACGAGTGAGAGCTCTGATCGGACGAAATCCCCGGACAGTGGTGTTGCGATCGGTACGGTCGCCCCAATTTATCCCAGCTGATGCTCGTAGGCAGCAATGTTCCTATGGCTAACGTGCTGTCACTCCATATCCCAGAGATGTGCTCCATTTGAACATCGCAAAGATCCGTTTTTTGGAGATATTTCCATTTGATGAGCTATTTTGCTTTTCTGTTTAGTGCTAGACCAAGGCGTTGTCAAAAACGGCAATTCCTCACTCATTTCCAGCCGCCGCTGCGAAATGAGGTCCGCTGTCACGCCCTCTCCTCACCGAGATATGAAATAGTTCGCTACGGACGAAGGGGCGCGTCGAGCGGGATGTGTTGATGCGGTGCCAAACCCGTTCTCTACCAGTTGTTGAAGGGAGGAAGGGACAACAGGTATCATATTATACGTATCACTTGTACTCTGCCGAGTCTTGTCGCATACTCGCTCCAGAACTGGCAGAAAATGGATTTGGCATCTTCATACTGCCCGGCACGCCTCTTCATGCGCAGCGAGCTAGAGTATATAGCAAATGCTTACGACCGTACATTTCGAGCTTCCACTAGAAGGAACATTAAGGCCATAATAAGAAGAATGATCCTCCACTTATGCATTTCTCTGTAAAGAATTGATGTAAACAGCACCTCAACTTGCAAGAATCAATTTGACAACATGCAGAAAAGTTGAAGGCAGAAGGGCAGATAAGTTTTCAAAGGTACCCTCGGTGCTGACGCTATTTGGGGAGGGGGGGGGTGGGCCGAGAGGATCACGCGGCGAGCTGACTCACTTGCCTCTTTTGCCCCTCCCCCTCGGCGAAATGGAAGTAAGTTTATGTTTAGGACATGAATATAACACCGCCCTAGGGTGCTGTATTAGAAGTTAAGACAGTTCAAGATGCGAAGAAGCAATATTAGACCGGAAGATTTTAGCCCGAGGGTAAAAGGGAAGGAATTCCGGCGTGGGTGAACCCATTGTTTTATGTAAAAGTGACTCCATGCATGCATGTATTGGATAGTCCACAGGATCTAGAGAGGGATTTATTCCTGTGGCTCCCTACTATCAAATCGTAGAAATCGCACCGTGAACGGTTTCCTCACAATGAATTAATAGTACAGTTCAGTTCACCTTCTACTCGAAGTCCATCTGTTTCCCGTATTAAATATGACGGGAACCATCTGTGGGCTGTTTCAGGCACATTCCCGACGAACTCGTTTGTTTTCTTCCAATTTTGCCGCTAGTTTCGCGGTTCAGGTGTGCCAGGAACCATCTATGGGTTTTCGAACACTGTCTCGCCTAGGAGGGAGCAGAAGAGCAGATGAGTCATCGCTCGCGCCGTGAGCCGTGTGGTTCTCTCTCTCTCCCTACCCACTCCCCCCCCATCCCCTCCCAGCCCCTACATACTTTAGCACCGTACTCCACGGCACATGTTGGGGATCCAATAGGAGGGGTCGTCATTTTGGTCGCCAGGAGGGGGGAGGTTGTGATTTGGGCTGAGAAAAATTTAATTTGTTAGTTGATTTCTCTCGCTTCATGGACGTTGTAGAGGGGGGGGTCGTATTTGATCATTTTTGGGAGAGCGTCGTATTGAAGTTTTGGCGTTGTGGGAGTGGTGGTTGTCTTTTGGTGGTTTTCCTGTACTATATGCCCCCCGTTCAACAGCAAAATTTTTGGTTGAAAGTAACTATGTGCCCACCCCCCCCCGCTCGCCGGCTCGATTCGATGAAGGAAGGACAGAGGGCTGGGGGAGGGGGTCGTACCAACTCCCAAAAAAGGGGGGGGTCGTATAGAGTCGACTAAGATCAGCAACCAATGGTGTACCCTGCCATACTTTCAAGAGAAGCGCTCCCGTGCCGCACAGATGCACAAGAGCGGAAGCCTGCACAGCGGTAGTAATTATCCATCCTTTTCTCGTTGGATTTCTCAAGACACAGCCACCTCAAGCAATGCATGACGAACGACGTATTCAGTGATCAACCTTTCATTGAAGGAAGAGTTTATCATGGGCGAGCGGGTCGCATTGTCCTCAAATATTCTTGGACTGAGGAAGTAGTACATCCTTCATGCTTGTTGGCACGACTACCATGTCCATAAAAAGGCGCCTGTGCATTAAATAAACGCGAGCGTGCCTTTAAATACCCATCGACTGATCTCCGATTCCCCATTTGTCGAGCGACTTGTGCGTATTCCCACACAGACACTCTTCTCTTAGGATGCGTTCATACTTTGCGGCAGCTTCAGCGACTATGAAAGTATAGATATCAGTCCAGTGTCTGCCCGCGTCTACCAGCGTCTCGAGGGCTAGCGAAGTCTAGGCAATATCTAGCGTCTACCGGCGTCTACCGGCGTCCAACAATAGATTGCTGGTAGTGAGAATGGTGAGAAGGGTACCAACTCTCTGCTACTCTTCTAGCATGCTATACTCTCTACTAGCAGCCTGCCGCCCTCCTACCTCCCTACTCTACAAGCTGTCTGCCATTCTCCTATCGCGCCATACTCCACACTCCCGGACGCTGGTAGTTGCTGGTGGACGCTGACAGACGCTGACAGACGTCAGAGATACATAGACCTGCCTGACGCTCGACACGCTGGTAGACGCTGGCGGACGCTGCCGCAATGTGTGTACGCAGCCTTAGACACAAGCCCTGCCTCTCAAGTTTCTGAACCCTTGTAGACATGCCCAGGTACCCTCAGAAACGGTCTGTGTCGATTCCTTCCCCTGATTATGTGTACCAACGCTCGGCCATCTTGTGCATCGTGGCAGACAAGGAGCATTATTGTTGAAGTCTAGGAACGATTATTGCTCACAACTTCAGTGCGGGAGACGGGCAAGACAATCGTAATTTGCCGTGGCGTCGCTCGCGGCGCCACGTCTAGCCATGAGCGCTGAAAACCTTCCAAGTGGGCGTCGCGTGGCTGTAGGCGCGGGAAATTCAAACGCTTGCTAGAATCTTTTCATTTTTTCATATTTCTGCACATATTTAGGTGATCTCCCACACTATTGTTCTAAGGTGCTGTGATGCTTTGTATCGTCATGGCTCGGGGGAGACAGACATTATCGCGTTGCCGCTCGCGAAGGTTATGCACGACGGATACGAGGTGTTCTGCGGCTATCGACTAGAGCAGCGAAATTCATATGAATTCCAGCGGATACGAGACTCTATGCCAGGCAATAACAAATTTTCTTGTTTCTTCAACAGTCTTATTCAAACACCCAGGCAGGACAACTCGTCCGCCAGGCGCGACGTCGCTCGCGACGCGTCATTACTACATTTCTTAACATGTAAGGGATTGCTATCGTCCGTGTAACGACAGCTACCACAAGTTGCGAATAGATCCGCAGCTTCTTCATACCAATCGGTCTGCAGCGAGCTGACTTTCACCCTTCACTGCTCGCCACAATGGAGAAATGCTGCCATTTGGGAGCGGTAGATTCTTCTTTCTTCCTCGGACTTCACTGCTTGGCATGAGAAGCATGGAGTGACAATTCAAAAGACTAGTTGGGAACGTCTGCCACCACCATTCAAACATTTCAGCTGGTAATGGGGGAATGCCAAGTTTCCAGCTAGTAGAATGGCAACTACTTCAGAAGGAGAGTAGACCCTGAAGGCATGAACTTAGGTCGGCGGCTGTTGCTTACCTTTGAGCATCACCTTATACACTCGGTCCTGCACGTGCACGACACAGAGGTGTAATGCTTTCGGTGGAAAGTAACTCACCCGACTTGCTTCCTATCAAGCACGTGAAATGACTGAAACTTACTTATGATTCAGTTTGAAGTTTTCACTCCTTATCAGCATGAAACGTGCTTGATAACCGTCTCATCGTCACGAGCATTTCTTTGCGAACTGTGCGTGATAGGTGACTGTGATCTGCAGTACCTGAGGGCGCTTCTAGTCTGGGGATCTTCGAACCACATTTCTGGTAATCAATTCCTGACTAAAAACTTACCCACGTTTCATAACCCTCTTTCCAAACAGTGTCTCGGTCAGAGAATAAACACTTGCCCAGTGGTTGCTCACTGACATGTCGCGGCTCTAATCCGCTAGAAGGGATTTGACTTTGATGAACTCCTGTAAAGGTAGACAACAAGTTCGTGAGTTCTTGGAAACTCCGACGAAGTTACAAAATTGGTCGAGTTCTTGTGTAAGCATAGGGAGCTGTGAAGTGAAAACAATATAAGCCGGGCGCAAGTGAGAGGAACTGTGCGAAGAAAAGGTTGCGACCCCGGGCTGGGTGTCAGGACAC
>MU912438.1:16459-43489 GCA_036418165.1 Cooperia oncophora
TGAAACTTACTTATGATTCAGTTTGAAGTTTTCACTCCTTATCAGCATGAAACGTGCTTGATAACCGTCTCATCGTCACGAGCATTTCTTTGCGAACTGTGAGTGATAGGTGGCTGTGATCTTCTAGTCTGGGGATCTTCGAACCACATTTCTGGTAATCAATTCCTGACTAAAAACTTACCCACGTTTCATAACCCTCTTTCCAAACAGTGTCTCGGTCAGAGAATAAACACTTGCCCAGTGGTTGCTCACTGACATGTCGCGGCTCTAATCCGCTAGAAGGGATTTGACTTTGATGAACTCCTGTAAAGGTAGACAACAAGTTCGTGAGTTCTTGGAAACTCCGACGAAGTTACAAAATTGGTCGAGTTCTTGTGTAAGCATAGGGAGCTGTGAAGTGAAAACAATATAAGCCGGGCGCAAGTGAGAGGAACTGTGCGAAGAAAAGGTTGCGACCCCGGGCTGGGTGTCAGGACACTATCCTCCCGAAGCAAAGCCTAAATTAATAATTTGGCGGCGTCACGGTCACTTCCTGGAATCTTTCCGCACTGAGCATCGTTCAAAATGAAGAAAATCTCTGACATTGCAGCAACTTAAAGTAGTGACAATATATAAGCTTAAAAAGCTATACAAGAAGTGCAGACGTGCTTCCGAAACTATGAAGCTGCTTACACAACAATTCACAGTCTTCGTGGAGCAAGAGGGAGTTTACCCCCTTCTGAAAAAGTACACGTGTCGCGGCGCCTCTCAAGAGCTTTTGGAGTAGATTGCGGCCGGGCGCAATTCGGCTTGGTGGGGGCACCAGATATTTGGACAGGCTACATAACTTGCCAATTCCTCTTACGAAAAAAGCCCACTCGTATCAGTTCGCAACTTGCGGTAACACAGGAAGTTGCAGTTCTCGTCGAGGTGAAGCCTGCAAGCCATCATGGAGTAGCAAAAGAAACTAGCGGATGTGTAAGAATGTCCCTCCCAACTATGAAGAACAGCGCCTGTGGTTGTTACAGTTGTGCCACTATCCAGTGGACCTTTACTGTTCCATCAACAAACCAGTGAAACTTGGCCCCATGCATATTGACTCTCGGCTTTGCAAGCGACATTTCACGTTAGAGACTCAGTAATTCCTACATTTTTGATTGCTGTGATGATGAGGCGTGGTTGGGCTTGGCACACTGCCTTCCAGCCGTTCTCCCCAACTTGTTGAAGTGAGTAAGCGACAGACTGTCGCCTGATATAAGCGACATGATAAAGCACAACCACGATGGAAGAAAAAAAAACAAAAATAGGCTAGTTGTTCTGAAAACCCTTTCCCTTTTGACAGGTCCCATCATCCGCAGCGAATAAAATTAGCGCTTTGTGCAGGGCACCCGGTTCCAGGGCACATTGTTGCTGGGGAATCCCTAACAAGGGGGAAGGGTCGTGTTTGGCCGCCAGGAGAGGAGAGGTCGTATTTGGGCTGAGAAAAATTTATTTTGATAGTTGATTCTTCTCGCTTCACGGACGTTGCAAAAGGGGGGGGGGGTACTCGCTCATTGTTGGGAGGGGGATGTATTTACTTTCTGCCTTTGGAGTGTTGGAAGTGGTGGTTGACTTTTCGTGATTTTGTTTGTTTCAGTATATACCCCCCCCCCCGCTCGGCTACTCTATTCGATGTGCCCTGCCTGGTCCTCGCGACCAGCCTCCATATCCGCCAGAAGGCTCTTCCAAAGTACGTGGAATAACCCCCAACCAAGATCATTTGGCACGTCTTGTCGAACTGGCGCTACTCATAGAACGATATGACAGAAATGCTCCCCTCTAATCAGAATCAAACTTGGTAGTTGCATTATCGCTACAGCGCTGTACTGCTGGCTAACTAGGGGAGCGGGGGAAGCTGCTTTCACGTGGGCCACCTGAAGAGGGTTGAGCATACGGTTTTCATTCCTCTTGACTAGTCAGCCGAAGGCGTCGTTCATCTCCGAATGACATATCTTAAGCATCCTAGCGGTGACAGAAAGGACACTGTGGCATGGTTTGGGGCATCTTTCGTGAACAGTGCAAACTTCAGCCTCCAGCTTCCACGTATAACCTCGGCATTGTCGTAAAGTTGATCATAACTGCGCTAGCAAGGTTCTTAGGTGGAACTTACATTGCTGCCGCAACGTTTCAGCCAGAGGCCAATTGCACCGCCTCAGAGGCCTCTTGCAAAGCGGCATGAGAGGGATAAGGCTGCTCTACTACTTTTGAGACTGACACTACCCTATCCCTCTCTCGTAAACAGCTGTGAAATTTCTGTAAGGGGAAGGAGTGGAACGGGTATTGAATGGTTAGTGGCTGAACTGAATTTGAAGTGTGCGTGTATTTGAGTTGTTGTGGAATAAATGACAGGTAAGTAAGTAACTGAACAAACAGGTAAATTCATAGTTACAAAGTTTTGATTTTGACCCCCATCCACCCATTACATGCCCCGTTCTCATGTGCCTTGAGACGAAATTATGAACTTTTGCAACAGGCACCACGGATTCGGTGCACATCTCATTCACTAGGGGTCTTTCCATACTTAACTGGCTTCCCGCTGTCCTTCACACACATTACCCATTTCCTTTGTACCGTTCAATTGTGCGCGCGCCCCGCCCATTGTGGGCGGAGCCTAGGTTACCTTGTATGTGCTCTGTAAATGTTGCCCATGCCACATCCATCCCAAGCTTGATCCGTTCCCTAAAAGTGATTTTCTACGCAGTCCCCAATTTTTGAGCGGTCTCACAAACACACATACAACTTCTGGTTTATATATAACCAGTCGGATCGCCCGGCTAACGCCGAGCTCTCCTCCTTCTTGGAAGCCCGGCTTCGCCGGGCTCATGCAACTGCTTTAGAGCCTCACTTCTTAACTCGTGAAAGAAAGGAGCAAAGTAAGGCATAAGCAGGGCGATACTACTGTCTTAGGCATTTATGATGCTCTCATGGTGACTAACCGGTGTCTTCTAATCAAATAAATGTAGGAACGCGCCATATAGTCGCAGGGCACTTTCATAATGAAAAGTTTAAAATCTGGTCATGGATAATCGATTACTGTCCTCCCCATCTTATGACAGCCACGGATTCTTCGGTCTCCGCAGTCGCTGCGTGCTCCTGTTCAGGCGAGCGTCGGTCGCGCCAATATGGTACCCCTTCACCTCACCTATCCCCAAACTAACCTCAGCTATTCCCCGCTCAGCCACCCTACAGGTCACACTCAGCTGCTACGCGAATAGCCCGTGCAATGGTTCTGAGTGCACTAAATGGTTGTGTTATGTTGTTATGTTGTGGAGGGTGTTATGACTATCAAAACGCTACCACAATTTGATAATGCAACATTAATCGGTTCAGTTCCGATTGCGGTCGATCCATTTTCTTCCCATCTTGTCGCAACCGTAGACGCTTACCGCCGCAGGGGCTATGTGCTCCTAATCGCGAAATCGCCGTTCTCATCTGGTATCCCCTCACCACATCCCACTGACCCTATTCAACCGGCACCCACTCCCGCACGTGGTATGCAGCCGCCATGCAACATAGGGACACTACGCCGCCACTGTTCTTACCACCGCCTTGCTCGTGCTCACGTCCAGCTCCCAAGCGAGCAGCTCCTGCAGTAGCACAGAGTATATCACAGTGGTTGGCTTAGATAGCGGGAGCGATTCACAATCCAAACAACTTCTTAGTTCGTTGCTGTAACATGGATTAGCTTGCAGTTTTGCTAGCGGTTCTTTCCTTCTCTCTTGCCGCCTGCTCCTATTCAAGCGTACGCTACGCATCCCCTTACTGTACCCAGTTTGCCCGATTCAATCCATCCTCCTTCCCCTGCATGGGCTCAGATCCGACTGAGTACGCGCAAGGGAGTGAGGATGGGAGAAGGGGGTCACTCGATACTAACTCCCACCTTCCTCACCTCACCCCATTCCGTACTCGCCACTCCACCCCCCCCACCTTGCCCCTTGCACGCGCTTACGTCCAACTGCCACGCGAGCAACCCGTGCAATGGCTCGGAGTGTAGTGGTTTTCTTATATAGTGGAGAGTGTTATCACAACCAAAACAACTTCTTAGTTCGTTACGGTAACATAGATTGGCTTGCAGTTTTGTTAGCGGTTGTTTCCTCATCCCTTGGTGCGCGTTTCTACTGAAACGCGCGCTACGCACCCCTCACTGTACCCCCCTCCCCGCGACCCTCCCCTCTGCCTCCCTCCCATACACTTGCTCAGCTCCGGCTGAGCACGTGCAGGAGAGGGAGGCAGGGCGACCCGGTACCCCCACCCTGCCCCCGCACGAGCACACGTCCAGCTGCCACGCCAGCAGCTCGTGCAATGGCTCGGAGTGTACCGAATGGTTGTCTTATATAGCGGAGGCTGTTATCACAATCAAATCATTGGACTGCTACATCCTCCCAGTCGGTTACCGGTTTGCCTAGCGGTCGTTTTCGCCTCCAGCGAACTCGAACCCGTGAAGTATTTTGCGGACGGACAGACAAACATACATACATACATACCTACAAACCTACATACCTTGAATACCTTGATGTCCGCTCTTCAAGGTTGGTTACCGCCATCCTTGCAGGACACATCTATGCCATTCATCACGATTTCTTGCCATTGTGTTGCCATCTCTGTCCATATAGTTTCTTAAAAGGATCACTCCACCTGGCTGGGGTCTTCCCTGTGGCCTTTTTACACCACGAGGATACCAGTTGGTTACGCGATATGTCCATCGGTTATCGTCAAGACGAGCTACGTGTCCAGCCCATCTCTTTTTCGAGTCATAAATGGTTTCGATAACATCCTTTACGCCCGTCCGTCTTCGGATTTCGCGAGCAGGGATCTTGTGCATTAGTGTTACTCGACACATTGCTCGCTCCATTGCCCTTTGCGTAGCAGCTAGTCTTCTCTCCTCATCTTTGATTGTGCTCCATGTCTCACTTCCATATACCAGTGCTGGTAGAACATGGGTGTTGAACACCTGGAGATTCATTATTTGAGGTTCAACATCGTCATATCGGTGAGAAAGTCTCGTGGGATTTAATAGCTGCCATCGCCTTTCGACGCCGGCTGATTTCTCCTGTAAGATCATTATCCATCGTTATTGCTTGGCCAAGATACGTGAACGATGAGACTTCCTCAATGACTGATCCTTTCATGCATAAACGATAGTCATTTGTATAGTTGTTTTTCATCCATTTGGTTTTTCCTGGATGTATTACAAGTCCAATGGATTGGAGAGGCTTCGCTCAAAATATTCAGGGAGCTTTCGAGTGCACTCGGTTCGCTTCCTTTTTCTTTTTTCTTTTCTGTGGATCAAAATGGTATTCGAACCCAGCCATTCCTTTGGTACAGTTCCCGACGCCAGCATTTCTGTGAAAATGTCTGCCAAAGGGCGGGCAATGAACTCCTTCAGACATTTCAGGTGTTCTGCCAGAATTCGATCTGGTCCAGGCGCTCTTCCTCCTTTCGTCTGTTGAATAGCCTTCAATACTTCCGTTTCAAGTACTTTCCACTCATCTCTTGCAAGTGTGTCATCATCATCCTCACAAAATATCATGTTAGGTTGCACCAGCACTTTTGTGGAGAAGAGGTCTTGGAAAAAGTTTCGAATTTCTCCTTCCATTCCTTTTTTATTCCTGACAACAGAGCCATCTTCTTTTGTGAGATATTCAGGGGTAATGGTTTTGAGTCGAGTGTTGATGATGCTTCTTTTGATGCTCGTGCATTTTTCAGCTGCTTCTCTTGCTTTACGTTGCGCATATTCACGATATTCTTTCTTCACTCTATAGCGTATAGCCTTGTTTAATATAGTTCTAGCCACAGGAGTCATAGTTTTTCCCAATTCCTTCCGAGTGGCCAACATTTGCAGCGTAGTAGCACTTAATCGTTCCCGAGGTCTGCTTCGAACGCGCTCTGAAGCATTTTTAACTACATCCCGAATAGTAGAAATCAACTTTTCGTATCTGCTGTGAACATTTCCCTGTTCTGAAGAAAAGTTTGTCGTGGAAGCGAGCGCTTTTAGTCGTTCTTCAGAGAGCACATATTGAGCACGTTGCGAATAGTATGCAGCTAATCGTCTCCTTTCTTCTCTGAGCTTTATTGCTACTGTGGCTCGAACTAAACGGTGGTCCGATCCAATATTAAAATGCGATTCTCCGATCACTGTAACGTTGTGAAAGAGGCGCAAGCAAGCAGTTGGTTAAGAAGAAGTCGATTTCGTGGAACATCTGCCTGTTCGGGGTATGGTATGTCCAGCGACGTCCTACACGCTTTTGGAAATATGAGTTTGCCACTGATAATCGACTTCGTTCGGTGAATTGTGCTAAAGCCTCTCCTCTGCTGTTTCTTCCAGGTATTCCGTATGGCCCTATATAGGATTCATCAGGTTCTCCGCATCCTAAGTGGGCATTGAAGTCTCCAGCGCATATCACATATGCTCCTTTTGGAGTAGTTGAGCAACTTGCATTTATCGAGCAGTCGTCGTAGAACTCTTCCACGGCTTCATCTTCGTATGCACCGGTGGGGGCATAGACCGACAGTATTTTCATCGTCTTCTTTTTGCCTAGTTCGAGCATTAGGATCGCAATTCTTTCAGACACTACATCGCAATAGGCAATCCTTGCAGTGAGACGTGGCGATACTATGAATCCGACTCCTCCGACTTTTCCGTTGCTTGAGCCAGCTCCTAAGATCACTTCATGTCCAGTGTGCCAACTCCATCTTCCTGCATTGCTATCTTAACGTTTCTTGGACACATGCTACGTCAATCGCACACCTGTCCATTTCAGATACTAGCTGATCGATCACATAGTCGTTAACGAGACCTCGAGCGTTTATTGTTCCAATGTTTAGGAAACTGTTTGGCAGATCGCTTCTCGTGAGATTTCTCCCCCTCTGCCTTTGCCCTCTCTGCCAGGAAGGGCGGTGGCCGCACGGGACTGAGGGTACTTCTTCTTGAACTTCACTCATAGATGTTGATGGCCTGGACTTACCCTCACCGCCTAGCCATAACTGGCGGTAGTACCACTGCCGGGTGTGGTACCTGTCCAAGAGGGGCCCGTTTTTAGCCTCACTCAACGCGTCGCTGTTCCGGCAACAACAACGGGAAGCAACATTGAGTGAGTTTACACCATCCCACCACAAACCTACATACAAACATACAAACCGACACACAAAGTTACTGGTTTATAGAATGAAAGGATTGCCGTATACAAAGGCATGCAAGCCCAATGCAACTCTAGTCACAATGCCACATTCAACTACGTCAATTCGAACTGGGATTGACATTTCTGCAGGAAAAGATACACACATATGTACTTCGTCTGTATATCTAGTTTTGTCAGCCACTGTGCTGAGAGTTTCACTTGAGTTCGGCTTCGTCGTTTGCAGTTCCCAAAATCCTGAAATGTAGTTTCATTAAAGTTGACTTATTATAATAGGATTTTTTTTCCTTTTATCTTAACCCCCCTCGTAGATCCTGGATGAACTGCTCCATCACTTGCCTTCTTTTCTTCTTTCCAAAGAGAAGAAAGTGTGTCGTCGATTGCACTGGAAGGGTTCTACACGTTTGCGCCAAAAGATAGGATGGTGACGTCAAAACGCAGGGTCGCTCAAGTGATCCTGCCTAAGCTGATATCTATCCTGTCTGTCGTCTAGCTAATTGCATGCTCTCTCTCTGCTTTTGCCTGATTTCCGGCCTGAATTACCAACAACGTTTCGCCCTTCGTTCTCACAAGGAGGGCCTTCATTGAAGTCTGTTTTTTCTCCCCTTATGATTTAACCAGTTTGGCTAACGCGCAATACTGCGCGCATGGTTAAACCTATGGTCACTGAGGGGGTTTCTCTGCTGAGCACAACACTTGGCCCAATCCCCTTGTTTCGGAATACGGCCCATTTCATCGTGCTTCTCCCTTTTAATGAACTTGCCAATGACTGGGCTTATCACGTTTTTGACAACACTCGCCATTCGTTGGAAATAGGAAAGCTTAGCGGTTGAAAGAGTTTCGGGGGTAATAACAGACGCAGAGTGAAATGTCCTCACATCCTAGTACATACCTTAAAGACACATGGTACGCTCAAACACATTGAGGGTGTATGAGACTATCAGCCCCCAGCTGTCGATGTGTCGTGGTCCCCCGCCCAAAACTGCACGGGGTCAGAGTACGGGGCCGTGGGAAAGTCGTAATTCCTTGCTACACCGCCCGTTTTTGCAAACTCACGTTTTTACTAACACCGTCCGCGCGGCGCGGTCGCGTGCAGCTCTCTTGGCTTTTTGCCAAGTCCTGTAATTGCGCTTTGGAATACAAGTACAACGCAATTTCTTTATGCGGATAACATTTTAGGTTCTGCAAAATAAGAACTGAAGATGATGACGAGGGCTAGAACTCAAGAGCAACTGTGCTGCTTCTGCAACAGCCCTCGCAGGCCGCGCATTCCCACAAAACATCAAAATAAAAACGGCCCACTCGTTAGTTTGAAGTATTTCTATAGCATTAGAGCCGGATTCGAGCCGGATCGCAGAAATGCACACGCGATTTTAATTTATTGCGTTTCCTTAGTTTTTTCAATTTTGTTTTATTTACATCTACATTCGTTGTTGTTCATTTCTAGCCTTTGTCATCTTCATCACCTTCTATTCGGACTTTGAAGCATGAGCAATACCTCAAATGTTAGGAAATTGCGTTTTGCTTGTATTGTCATGTTTTATTGTCATGTTGTCCGTTTTTATTGTCATGTTCTGTGGGAATGCGCGGCCTCTGAGGGATATTGCAGAAGCACCACAGTTGCTCTTGAGTTCTAGCCCTCGTCATCATCTTCGGTTCTTATTTTGCAGCACCTAAAATGTTATCCGCATAAAGAAATTGCGTTGTACTTGTATTCCAAAGCGCAATTACAGGACTTGGCAAAAAGCCAAGAGAGCTGCACGCGACCGCGCCGCGCGGATGGTGTTAGCATAAACGTGAGGGCGGTGTAGCAAGGAATTACGACTTTCCCACGGCCCCGTACTCTGACCCCGTGCAGTTTTGGGCGGGGGGACCACGACACATCGACAGCTGGGGGGCTGATAGTCTCATACACCCTCAATGTGTTTGAGCGTACCATGTGTCTTTAAGCAGCTTTTGGGACTTTCACTTTTGTCGAAACTCGAGAGTTTAGCGGTCGAATCAATTCCGACTATATCGCTAAGGGATAGAAACATCTTGGCTCACTAAGCCTTTGCCCACAGTTTCTTTGGCCAAGGTGATGTGACCATATACGGACTCCGGTACGGGTCGGACACGACCTGAACTTATCTCCCACTACTATTGTTACCTTACTTGCTGGGGGCAATTCTCCAGTGTGGCTACAACTATGCTGCGAATTTTTGGGGCTATCTTATCAGCTGTTATCACGTCCTGCCACCAACCAATAATGTTCCCATCTTGCCCACTATCTTACTCCTTGGAACCGAAGTCCTAGCGTCGCTGTGAAGCACGTTATCAAGTTGATGACCCTTCGCTTCTAAGACTCCTTATGGTATCTTATCATCTGTTATCACTTCCTGCCACCCACCACTATGTTCCCATCCTGCCCCCTATCTTACTGCTTGGAACCAACGTCCCGCGTTGCTGTGGCCGGCGCTATGAATTTAGTGGCCCTTCCCTTCTGAGGCTCCTTATGTTATCTTATCAGCTCTTATCACTTCCTGCCACCCATCCACTAATGTTCCCATCCTGCCCCCTATCTTACTGCTTGGAACCAACGTCCCGACGTTGCTGTGGCCGGCGCTATGAATTTAGTGGCCCTTCCCTTCTAAGGCTCCTTATGTTATCTTATCAGCTCTTATCACTTCCTGCCACCTACCAATAGTGTTCCTGCCCGACCTCCTACATCACTTATCAGTTTGAGCGCACTATCGCTGTTTTGAAGGAAGTTATGAATTTCCGGTCAAACACACATACAGACACACAAACATACATTCACACACACACCAACAGACAAACTTAGCGGATTATATATAGTAGGATTACCGCAACCGTTCCCGTTCCTTCGCCCGTGGCTAAAACGTTTTCGAGCTATCGCCGGGTGTGGTTATAATAGCGCTAGAATGCGAATGAGGTCTTGCGGAACATTGTTCAGGATTTGCCTGGCATCTTACTACATATAATCCGCTATGTCCGTGCGTGTGTGTGTGTCCGTCTGTCTGTTTGTCACGAAATTCATAGCGCCGGTCCCAGTAGTGATGAGACATTGATTTCAAGAAGTGATGTAGGGGGTGTGACGGGAACACTATTGGTGGGTGACAGGAAGTGATATCAGTTGATAAGATTCGATAAGGGGCCTTAGAAGGGGAGGGTGACCGAAATCGTAGCGCAAGTTGCAGCAGCTGCGGGACCTTGGATCCGAGAGGTGATATAGGGTGTGGGACGGGAACATTATTGGCGGGTGGCAGAAAGTGATAACAGTTGATAAGATCCGATAAGGAGCCTCGGAAGGGGAGGGTCACCAATTTTGTGACGCAGGTTACAGCAATGGTGGGACCTTGATCGAGAGATGATATAGGGTGTGGGAAGGGAACATTATTGGCGGGTGACAGAAAGTGATAACAGTTGATAAGATCCGATAAGGGCCCATGGAAGAGGAGGGTCACCGAATTCGTAACGCAGGTAACAGCAACAGTAGGACCTTGGATCCGAGAGGATATAGGGTGTGGGAAGGGAACATTATTGGCGGGTGACAGAAAGTGATAACAGTTGATAAGATCCGATGAAGGGCCTCGGAAGGGGAGGGTCACCAATTTTGTAACGCAGGTTACAGCAACGGTGGGACCTTGGATCCGAGAGGTGATATAGGGTGATATGATAGTGATATGGGGCAGCAATGTTATTATCGGGTGACGGAAATGATAGGAGCTCAAAGTGACAAGTTAACATGGAAAAATCCGCTACACCGCTCACAACAACAATGCGACTTATAACGATCTCAATGATTCCAACAGAACTCATTCCTCACTGCTTATTAGTAACGACATCATGTACGACCGCTAAGCTAGCTCTATTCCAAATGCATGGGTTTGTTTACAGAGATGTTATGAACAGCAGCAATTGACTTAATCACTCTTACCACAATTATCTTCCATCAACAACCTTAGTGAGGGCCATTTGAAGCGTTCCACTGCTCAATGCGGGAGTGCATTCCAAAGCAACACGCTTTAAGACGACAGAATGCATGAATCATAGGCTGCTTCGGCGGCTAACCTAACAGGCTGCAATATTTCCCGTGTAGGTTGTGAACGTACCAGTCGGATCGCTGGCTAAGGCCGGCTCTCCCCTTCTGTGATGCAGCGGGCGCTCCTGCTGCTTCTGCATTTTGACGGGACGGGCGCTACTTTTCAGTTCATTGGCTGATGCAGAACATTCCTTCGAACAGTTAGGTTGATCAGCGATTCGTAACTCAGCACGCGGCAAATGCGCATGGCCCGGCGAAGCCGGGTCATGCCACAGAAGGAGGAGAGCTCGGCGTTAGCCGGGGGATCCGACTGGTTTCGAAATAATCGTCGTGTTCAGAGGCCTGAAAAACAGCAATCATAATCGTCGGTCTGTTTCATGTTTTAGATTGGCAACCTACCCAACATTTCAGAAAGCGTCCAATTAAAGCAGTTGGCACGATAATTTGGTATTTGGCCCAAAATGCTAGCTCGGCGCTATACAGCGGGGAAAATGGCGAAAAACGAAGGAAAACGGTCAAAAATTCGCGAAGAAAAGCCTTCGTTCTTCGTGACTCGAAAAGCAATTTTGGACGAGCTTCCCGTAAGCCCCGTGCCAATAACCGTTACGGAAGCCACGGCTGCATGTCTGTACTCATATATCCATGCAGCATCGGAGCCGCATAATACCAGCTCCTTCGCTTCATAATTTGCCTAGCAAAAGAATGAATACGAGCGTCAGGTACGATCGTCCACATTTGTGTGCGCGGGCATGGTGGGCGTTTGGGTCGATATGTTGCCAGGGCACGCCATTGCGTTGTGATCATCTCCTGAAAAATACGACCCCCCCAATTCCATCTTCAAGTACGACCCCCCTCCCCATTACCTCTTCCCTAGATTTTTTTCCCCTAGATTTTTCCAACCTCCTACCACTTTGTCTATTTTTTCCCAAAAAATTTCTGGTTTTTTTACAAAATTTTGCTGTCGAGCGGGGGGGGGGTCGCAGTACCTACGTACGTCCCAAGCACGTCCAGCACTCTGGCGCTGGTGTAGCATACTGACAATACGTACGAGGAAGGGGCGATGATAAGAGGTACGATCACCGCCCACAAGGGCACCATCCTACTATATATGAACGGCAACGTCTGTTTGTCTGTTTGTCTGTCTGTCTGTCCGGAAATTCGGAATCACCTGAAGAACCAGTTGGAGGGGGCGGGTCAAGGGTGGGTTGGGTAGGGCATGGGTCCAAGATGTACGGAACACACATGAACTGAGCTAAGCCCCGCCCACTGTGGGCGGGCATGCGCACAGTTGTGAGCTACATAGTTCAAAAATTCGTAGTTCGGTTCTAGAAGATCCCGGAGAGCGGAAATTGTGGGAAACGATAAGCAGTCAGTTGGCGGATGAAATGAGGGAGTCACACCCGTGATGGGCGAGGCGTGCTATAGGTGGGCGGTGCTCGCTACAGAACTTTCAAAAATTCGTAATTCGGTTCCAGAAGATCCCGGAGAGCGGAAATTGTGGGAAACGATAGGCAAACAGTTGGCGGACGGAATGAATGAAGCACACCCGCGATGGGCAGGGCGTTCGCCGAAGTGAACGGTGCCGGGGAAAAACCCTCAAAACACATCCGAAAAACTCCAGGAAATGGGGAGTAAGTGAAACTGAGCGAATGGTTTGGCAGATGAAGTTATTATAGTTAGGGATACCCGTAGGGAGTGTACCAAATGGTTGGTGCCGTTTATTCTGCGCTTCCTCATCAGTGACGGGCGGTATAGAAAATTTTGATGACTGTCTTCTAGGGGGGGTATATACAAGCAGTGAAACGGTAAAGTGCGGTAATTCTCAAAACAATTTTTTTTCGACCATTCGGCCGGCGAAGCCGGCCGATCCGACTGGCCCTCCCTCTCATGGAAACTTTGCACCGGGACCCACTTCTCACCCGGAAGGAGGATCGCCCGCGAAGCCGGGCGATCCGACTGGTGAATTTATAAACAAACAAGAGGACTCACGACGTGACGATTAATAAACAGATGAAAGTACAATCCCGACTTTTCTGATCGTGGAGCACATATGCTTGCACTTGGAAAGCCCTATCTAGAAGTTACACCTTTCCAAAACCTGCGTGAAAGCCCCATGCATGGCGCATTGCACAGGTGATGCCAATTGGCGCCCAATGGCCTATTTCCTGATACCCTTTGCGAAAACATGTGTTTTAGAAGCATACCAAAGTCTTCAAGCCAACTGGAGGTTTCATGGCCTCGGAGGGGCTGATTTTTCGTGTCGTGGGGGGGGGTGATTACGAAATGATCACAACGGGGAATTTCGAATAGCAGGCCTAGGAAGAAAATTAAACCCTGCTGGAAAGTAGAAATCTTCAAGCTTCCGGCACAATTCTTTTTTTACGAAAGGCCGTGTATGAAGCTTGCCATGGACGTCCAAAGCGTAGCGACTCGCGGTTCGCAAAAATGATCACAGACGGATCACAACGATGATCACAACGGGGAAAATCTCTGGAATCGGAACGTTTTTGAAATCGCTCAATTCAGGTGACAAGAGCCAACCTAGCTCTACTCATTCCCACTTACCCCTCTCCGATAGCTTCACTTTCAACGAAGTTGTTCAAATGAGGGGTACTTTTCACGTGTTTGGCTTGAAATTGGCTCCAGGCCGTAAAATAGCGCGCACCAATGAGCTTGTATGAGCGCGCTGACCGCGAACAGCCAAAATTCAAAAGTAATCCATAGTTCCGGTTCCCAGCTGGCCTGGTGAGTTTTTTGGATTCCTGCTGTACCAGGTGCTAGTCCACGTCGCTCGCTTCTTCACCGCCGGCTTCGCCGGGCCGGCCTGGCTTCGCCAGGCACTCTTTCTTTAGGCGAGGTAGAGTGTGCAAAATACGCCAAACCGTCACAGTTCATTTTCCAGCAAAATGTAGAAAAATAGTTGAAAATAGCTCGAGCAATGGGTTAAAGTTGGATCAGCGAGTCGAAGTTGAAGTTGAACCGGCGCTATGATATTCGTGTCAAAGAGTTAGACGCACACGCACGGACATAGCCGATTATATATGGTAGGATTGTAACCGTTGTCCCAATGTAGCGCTGAAATCTATCCTTTGGTCCACTCTTTTCTCGGAGTTAGTACCAAAAATCTCCATAACCCTCACACGAAAATTCAGCAACCTGTTAGAGCAGCCTTTGAAGCATCCTACCGCTTGATGCGTTCTCCACTACTGCAGGTTTCTTTTTCTGGAATGCACTCCCGCATTCGGGCAGTTTAACGCTTCGAATGGTCCTCTCTCAGATTGTTGATGAAAGATAGTCATAGACATAGTGATAAAGCCAGTTGCTGCAGTTCATGCCAACTGAGTAAACAACCGCCATGCTTCTGAACTCAGTTGCTTTAGCGGCCGTACATGATGTCAATAACGATAAAGCCCAGGAGTGAGTTGTGTGCGAACTACTGGGAGCCTGATACCTGGATCATATCAATCGCATAGTGGATGTAAGCGGTGTTGCGGATTTCCGCATGATGAGGTTTTCATTTCTTATCAGTCACTTCGTCTCATCCGTCAGTGGGTGTCCGCTCCTCCCCTATACCACTTCTTGGAGCCAAGGTCCCACAAACCCTGCAACCTGCCCTACGAATTTGGTGGCCCTCCGCATCTAAGGTCCCTTATCAAATCTTATCATATGTTATTAGATTCTGTCACCCACCCCGTCCCTCCTGTATACCATCTCGAACCACGGTTTTAAATCACTGCAGCCGATGTTAGGAGTTGGGTGACCCTCCGCGTCTAAGGTCCCCTTATCAAATCTTATTAGGTGTTATTAGTTTCTGACACACACCAATCATGTCTACTTCCCTTCCCAATACCACTTCTCGAAATCAAGGTCCCACAATCGCAACCAACCTGCGCTACTAATCTGGTGACTCTCAGCGCCTAAGGCCCCTTATCAAATCATATCAGATGCTATCAGCTTCTGTCACCCACCAAACATGTTCCCGTCCTACCGTGCATATCACTTCTTGAAATCACGGTCCCGCAGCTGCTGCAACTTGCGCCACGAACCGGTCACCCTCCCCTTCTAAGGCCCCTTATCGAATCTTATCAGTGTTATCACCTCCTGTCACCCACCAAAAGTGTTCCCGTCCTGCCATGTATATCACTTCTTGAAATAAAGTTCCCACTGTCGCTGCAACTTGCGCTACTAATCTGAGCGTCCAAGGCCGCTTATCAAATCATATCAGATGTTATCAGCTTTTGTCACCCACCAAAATGTTCCCGTCCTGCCGTGTATATCACTTCTTGAAATCACGGTCCCGCAGCTGCTGCAACTTGCGCTAGATGTTGGTCACCCCCCCCCTTCTAAGGCCCCTTATCGAATCTTATCAAGTGTTATCACCTCCTCACCCACCAAAAGTGTTCCCGTCCTGCCATGTATATCACTCCTTGAAATCACGGTCCCGCAGCTGCTGCAACTTGCGCTACGAATTCGGTCACCCTCCCCTTCTAAGGCCCCTTATCGAATCTTATCAGGTGTTATCACCTCCTGTCACCCACCAAAAGTGTTCCCGTCCTGCCATGTATATCACTTCTTGGAACTGTCATCCTATCTTTTCTGCGACGCTCGCTATGAATTTCGTGACAGACAGACACACACACAAACACACACACACACTTACAGACATACTTAGCGGATTATATATAGTAGGATTATTTGATTGTTTGTTTTTGTTGAGTTTGATTTTGTTTTGTTGAGTTTGATTTTGTTGTGAGGAAATTGCTCAGGATTCAATTTCTACGGTTTCATAGGTAGCTTTTGCAATGGATTCTTTTCTAGATTTTGCGGATTAGTGGATTGGGATTTATCTAGACCAGATGAGGAGGGTTGGTGGGGAGACGGCCAGGAGTCACCGCCGCGCTCGAAACTAGGTCACCGCGCGCGGCGACCTGTTCGCGTGGCGCGGCGGTGAGTCCTGACCTGGCATTTTGCCAACTTCCGATCAATATGACCCTATCGCCATTTGCTTGGAGCGTTCTCTCTTTTCCTCATCTTCCATCTGCCAAGAACATGTCCAAACAGGTAGACATGTTCAAACATGCAAACATGTTAAAGCATGTAATCGCCGCGCGCGGTGACCCACTTCCCAGCGCGGCGACCTAGTTTCGGCGCGGCGGTGAGTCCTGACACATACCCGGGTTGGTGGGGTGTCTTGAAGTTTTTTTGTGAGGAAGGAGGAAAAAGTTTCAGCAATTTTTTTAGTTCTTGCATCTACATCGTCCCTTTTGAGCTTCTTTTCACTTGTACCGTGTATCACCGCTCTCTCCACTTCAACATGGGCCATGCGTTTACGACCCCCCCCCCTCCATCGCGGGCAAATACGACCCCCCTGTTGTGATGATCACAAAGATGGCGTGCCCTGGGCGGAGGGTCGTATCGAAACCCTTTTCAGATGGGGGGGGGTGGTACTCAGCAGAAATGGATCACAACGCGATGGCGTGCCCTGCCGGTAGATCGTCAGTTTCACCAGAAAAGCGCCATACCGTGTGTGAGATGTGATAGTGAACATACAGTGAGAGTATTATAACAAAACAAATGTTTATTTATTACTCATCATAGTCGTCATCGAAAGGAGGGATTGTTGAAATTCCATAAAGGTGACCGAAGATATCAGCATAGTCAAGTGGTGGTCTTTTTGTTCTTCGTGTTCTGTGTCCTCTACCGCCTCTACCACCTCTACCACCTTTACCACCTTTACCACCTTTACCACCTTTACCACCTCTACCACGCTCAAACCACGCAGCTCGTTTTTTTCTCGGTGATGCCACTTCGTTCGTTATTGATACTTGCGATTTTCCATCGACAACCTAAAGAGAAATAATTTGCATTCTTGTTGAAGGCGCAATGGGCATTACAATTCGGTTGGCGGTCAAAAACTAGGGTTCTCAAGCGATGTGTCACCTCGAAAGATGCGAAAGATACGATCGAAAATCAGCGGAAAGGCTCATTTATTTTGCCCGTTGGTAACGATTTTGGACGAGTTTCAGTGACAGCTCCCTCCCGCCGTACCAAAGTACCAGCGGGTCTGCGGGCAACTTCAACACAATCGCTTTAATTGAGTCGAGTTTCCATTTTTCTTAGCTCATTCTCGTCATCCAGCATTCCACCTCCTCCACGACCTCACACATTCCAGCTTTTCACGCATAGCAAGTGGCTCTGACACTGCTGCAGCTATTCATACTTCCAAGTACGCAACCCTATGTATCAACTGTACTTCATAGTGACTGACTGTAAGCGGACGGGTGCGGTGGGCGATGGGTCAGCATGTTGCACTTGAAAGGGCGCTATAAGGGTAATTCCTTGGATAAAGGCCCCTTGCAGCGCCTTCTAAGCGGCGTCGAACTGTCTCGCTAGGCGCGTCTATGCACTCCTCGTGGATTTATGGTGTAATTTGCGTGTAAGGCAATCACGTAACCGTGCCAGCAACGGTTACAAGGCAAGGCAAACGCCGTGGTTCAGGTCTACGCTGCAATGGTCACAGCTCATGAATAAATATTCTCCTCCTCTCAAAATTCACCAAACATCGCCTTGGGGACCCAGCTCTAGGAGTACCCATCTCACCATCAGAGGCAAATGAACATTCACCTGCGAGGGTCATGTGCAGCTGCAGTAGCATGTCACTTTCCAGAGTGCACTTAGAAACAGAGTTGTAGGGTGACGGTGAATGCTCCGCTAGCAGAGGAGCACCCACCATTACCCTAAGAAAGACTTTACAAAATCTCTCGTCTTTCGCTTCTGCATCGCAGAACTAGTGCAACACGAACCGAGCTCCTTGCTTGCAGAGGAAGGACAATTTCGCATCTAATCGGAGAGTGTGCCTTTAAAGGCCCTTCTCGCGACTGCACAACAAAGGTAGCAGGTTCAAAAACAGGAGTGCCTCCTGCTAGTTGCCCTTAGTAGTGAGGAAAAGTATGAAAAACCGCCCTCAATATGACCCTCCTCCTTGCACTTGATCATGATCATCGGACGAGAGTAGGATGGTCAAGATCAACAGTGATATGCAGAAGGTGACGATACACTGCAAAGCGCGGAGAGAGACCAGAAAATGACGGGCGAGAGAGCACAACGGCATTAGTACGACGACACGGGCAAGGTAGGCCGGCATGGGCCTCCTTGGGCCTGAAATCGAAGTTTACTGTGCTTTGCGTGCCATTTTATAATTTTTGAATGCAGTGCAACGTCTACAATCGCCCACTGGATCACATTTGAAAGGACGGTCCGCGATACCTATGGAAATGCAGAAGACTGTTATGGGAGGTCAGTGTGGTCCGCAGTGAACAACCTTGTGCCAGTTTTACGGCCGAAAGTTGTAAGGTGTAGGAGTTATGCTGCAAAATTGCTCCAGTGGTACTCCCTTTTCCAGTGACTCCGCCTCCAGACTCCGCCTTCAAAGCCCGCCTTCCAGCCAAAAGCGATACTACTGGACAAATAGCAGAAACGGATGCTACATTGTCTGTTGTGGGGCCCATGGGACTCATTACAAGGAGTCAAGAGTGGAGTAATCCCAACAAATGGCAACAAAGTTTTTTGGGCATTTCACCCGTACAACTGCTTGGGGTGAAGGGGCGATATTAAAGATATTTCCGACGTTCTCTTTGGCATTTCCTACTCACAGGCGAGTCACTCAGCAACTTCCCTTGCACGTCTCACCGCCAACACCTACGCTCCTTATCGCGGACAGTGCCATTAAGAGATGATAGCCTCACTAGATCGCCGAAAGTGCCTCTAATTGTAATGACGTTTCATTGAGTTCACATAACAGGTTAGTGACTAGGTCATTGCCAGGGAACGCATCAAGGCGCGTTCTTAGTGTGCGCATGACGTCAGTAGTCATTTATCTTCTAGAAGACATGCACTTGTGCTGCAGCAAACCCAACATTGTTATGCACTCCATATTTCAGAGATCAGCAGACATGGCCGCGTAGACTCCATGAACATGACATGGGTTCCGTTTTCTCGTGGGATCTTTCCATTTGAGGCAACCCGGGATATGGAGTATCTAGTTTGCTAGGCACGAAGGGGTGTGTCAGGTGGGATGAGTTGGCGCAGTGCCAAACCATCTCCTCACCAGTTCTTAAAGCGAGTAAGTGACACGGTTGTATCAGATCTTTCGCATCACTCGTTTTTCTACCAGTTCTTATCACACATACTCTAACAAGTGGCACAGAACGGGTTCGCCGCTGTGGCACATTAGTGCTGCTTGACACGCCCCTTCATCTCATGGAACTTGGGTATGTAACAACAGCTTACTACCATACATTTCGAGCTTCCACGAGAAAGGAACATTAAGACCGTAATAAGAAGAATGATCTTCCATTTATGCATCTCTCTGTAAAGTAACGTAAACAAAACCTCAACTTGCAGTAAGAGATTAGACAAATAGAAATGTCAAAGACAAGGGCATATAAGTTCTCAAAGGTACCCTCTACGCTGGTGGTATTGTTTGAACCAAACAAGACAGCCCTTGTCACTGAAAGACCCACCCTTCTGAAATGGTGAAGCAGGAAGCTGTCGATGAGAAAAGTGCTCTTCTTAAATTGAGGCTGCGTCATACTTTGCGACCGCTCCACCAGTGTTTAACAGCGTTCACCAACGGCTACCAGCTTCTCGAGGGCTAGAGGGATATAGGCATCGATCTAGCGTCTGCCGGCGTCTACCGGCGTCCAACATCGAACTGCTGGTAGTGAGAATGGTGCGATAGGAGATTACTAGCTCTCTGCTACTCTTCCAGCATGTCATACTCTCTACCAGCAACCTGCCATTCTCATATCTCCTCATACTCTACAAGCTGTCCGCCACCCTCCTATCGCGCCATACTCTCCACTCCTGGAAGCTGGTATATGCTGGTGGACGCTGGCAGACATTCAGACATTGGATCGAACCTAGCTTCCCTAGCCCTCGACATGCTAGTGGGCACTGGAAGACGCTGGTGAACGCTGGCAGAACGCCAGATAAATACCTCTACTTTCTGCTCGCCGATGCTGCAGAACGCTCGGAGTGCTGGTGGTCGCTATTGGTTGCTGGTGGACGCTGCTGCAAATGAGCGCGGCCTTAGACGTACACCCTGCCTCTCAAATGTCTGAACCCTTTTGGACACGCCCAGTAATACCTTCAGATACGGGCTGTATCGATTCCGTTCCCTGATCATGTGTACCAGCGCTCGATCATCTTGTGCATCATGAGAGCTAGGAGCATTATTTAGTCTAAAGACGATTATTGCTCACAACTCCGGTGCGGGAGACGGGCAAGAGAACCGCAATTTGCCGTGCCACTGTGCGCGGCGTCCCGTTCGGCCATGAGCGCGGGAAACTCCCAGTGTGGGTGTCACGCGACCATAGGCGCGGGAAACTGTACAAGTTCGCTTTCGATTGGAGCAGCGAAACTCGTGAGAATCTTTTCATATATCTCTTTTTTTCTTCTAATCTCTTTTTCATATATTTCTGCAGATACTTCACGTATGTTTGGCGATTTTCTATTGTTCCGCAGTTATGCGCGGTGAATACGAGGTGTGCATCGGTCTGTCGATTAGAGCAGCGTGACTCACGAACTCCAGCAGAGACAAGACTCCATGCTGTGCGATATCGAATGCCCCCGGTTCTTGAACATTCGTATTCAGATGGCCAGGTAGGAAAAGGAGTGATGTTGCTTGCACTGATAAGCTCTTCAGCGCGCCCTGTTCTTCACCATGGAGAAATGCTGCAGTCAGGAACGATAGTCTTCTTTCTTTCTCGGACTCCAGTGCTTGGTATGAGAATGTATGGAGTGGCAGTTCAAAGGCCTAGTTAGGAGACGTTTGCCATCAGCATTCGAACCACTTCAGCTGGGAATGGGACAGGAATGCCAAGTTTTCAGCTAGTAAAACGACAGACAACTTCTTCAAAAAGAGAGGGTAGACATGGCCCTGAACGACTGAACTTGTGTCAAGCAATGTGCTTCACCTTGGGCATCTGCTTGTAAATATTCAATCCTCTCGGCTGCTCTTGTAATGTTCCATTCTCCTGGTTTACCGAGACGTGCAAGACTTACGGTGTGAAGTTAAACTCACCCAAGTTGCTTCCTATCAAGCACGTGAAATGACTGAAACTTACTTACAAGTTGAAGTGATTACCCCTTATCAGCATGAAACGTGCTTGATACCCGCCTTATCGTCATGAGCATTTCTTTGCGAACTGTGGGTGATAGGTTACTGTGATCTGCAGTATACGAGGGCGTTTCTAGTCTGGGGATCTCCAAACCATCATATTTCTGGCAATCGATTCCCGACTAAAAACTCACCCACGTTTCACAACCCTCTTTTCAAACAGTGCCTCGGTCGAGAGAATGAACACTTGCACACTGGCTGCTCACTGAAATGTCGCGGCACTAGTCCGCTAGGAAAGATTTGCCTCTAATTAACTCCTCTCAAGGTGGCGAACAAGTTTGTGAGGTCCCGGAAACTCAGATGAAGTTATTATACAAAATAGTGCGAGTTTTTGTGAGAGCATAGGGTACTGTAAAGTGAAAGCAATATGAGCCAGGCCGCAAGTGAGAGAGACTGTGGAAGAAAAGATTGCGACTCCGGGCTGGGTCTCAGGACTCTATCTTTCAAAGCAAAGACCAAATACTAATTTGGCTGGGTCACGATCATTTCCCAGCATCTTTCAGCGCTGAACATCGTTCAAAATAAAAAAAAACCTGGGACATCGCAGCAACTTAGACTAGTGCCATTATATAAGCTTGGGAAGCTATACAAAAATTGTCGACTTGTATACTGCTCCGCCCACGACGGGTATGCCTCACATTTGTGAACCGATGACCCCTCGCTGATCTCAAACTACTTTCCCCGTGTCTGGAGTGCTCTGGAACCGTTTTACGAATTTTTAAAATCTGGCTTCACCCACTCGGTACACTCTCCGCCCTCAACATATGCCTCGCGCTTCTCAATCGGTGGCCCCTCGAAACTACTTTGCCCGGTGTATGGCTGTTCTGGGCCCGTTTTAGGAATCTTCTGAATTAGCTCCGCCCACCTCGGCGCGATCCGCCCACAGCGGGAGTACCTCGCACATTCCAACATGTGATCACTTGGAGACCATAATCCACTTTTTGCGCCGTCTGTAGTGCTTTAGGACCAAACTACGATTTTTTAAACTGGTACCTCGTGTTCAAATGCACGCCCCGCCCACTGTGGGCGGGCCTCAGCACGCCGCAAACATGGTGGACTCTTGCCAGATGTTCATCTTCGTCATGGACTTTTCCGCGATCTCTAGACTTTTTTCAGGGAGTTACCGACCCTCGTGAGAAGCAGCCCCCATCTCAGGTACACCCAGCCCTTCTTGTGTATCTTCTCTATTTGCTTAGCCAATCCAATGCTGACCTTTTTCCACTTTTTCACCTCCGAGCTACTTTATAGCCAAATTATTGGCCTTTTTTTCTATGTGAACGGAAAGCACCACTATCTCAAGTACGCCCCGCCCATTTCAGGTGTGTTTCCCTTACTTGGTCTGTCACCCTCTCTGAACTTTACAGCACTGTTCCCCATCTCGGACTGATCTGCGTCAATAGCTTTGGGGGTTGTTTAGCGTCATCGCCAACTATACCCCTCGGCACCCGCCCTTGTGGGCGGGCACTTATCCATGGCGGCAGAGTGCTATTCACAAATTGTCCCCATAGCCCTACCCATCCCCCTCCATTTGACCTTTCTCAGGTCCTGATGAAGCTTGGACGGACAAAGGACAGACAGAAGACAGACAGACAGACAGACAGACAGACAGACAGACAGACAGACAGACAGACAGACAGACAGACAGACAGACAGACAGACAGACAGACAGACACAGACAGACAGACAGACAGACAGACAAACACACACAACGCCATTAGCCGATTAATATATACGAGAGCAGGTCGCAGTATAGATGTAATAGCGGTCGAATGTCCTCTTTCACTCGTCCCTTCTCAAAGTTCACAAGACCTGAAACGCGTCAACACAGAATACACTGATACGACAGAATCTTCATATTCGAGTACAGGAACCGTTACAGTGAGGCACAACGAGATTACGCTAACAGGAATTAGCATGTCAAGGAATGGCCATAGCTGACAGGAAGGAGAAAGGCCGATAGATGAGTGTTCTCCCACCCTGTTTTCTTACCGACAGGGATACTGAACTGAGCTAAAATGGGGAAACTGTTAATGTTGGGCGATGACCATACGGCTGCATTACACAGTTGCGAATCCATTGCATCCCCGCACATACACGCAGTGCGAAGCATTGGTACGTCGTTTTGAGCGATGCGGTTTCTGGTAAAAAGAGCCCTTCCAACAGTAGTCCTGTTGTAGATCTTTAATTAACCCCGAATATAGTATTCTGTTCGAAAAGTGATACTTTCGAGATTTTGCATCCATAGTGAAACGCGTCACTAACCATTGTGGGAGTCTTCAGCTCAGTGGCTGGCGCTCCCGCCCCCTTTTTTTGGAAATGGCTTTGTTGCTTGCGGTACAGCTGGTTCCATACAAGGCATCTCAAAAGTGGGTTCCTTTTTGCTATTGCCTGTTCTAAGAGGTCAAAATGAGTATCAAAAATTGGAAAAGTATGGGCCGATTTTACCTATCATAATGGGCTCCGTTCTGATTGTAACCACGAGCATGCATAGTCTATGAGGTGCTCATTAATAAGGCTTCAGAAATGGTTTTAAGTAAAGTCAAATTGTAAGTATCATGTAGTAGCACACTGGGCATGCACCGACGCAACAGTGATGCTTTTTTCAGCGCGTCCCCTCACGCTCAACTGTCGGCCTGATTCGGCGATTGGGCGCGGCGGATAACTCGAATCTATTGCTGCGGATCGAGACGACGATATCAGCACCTTTCTAGAGCGCTATTTCAAAGCCTAATTAACATGAGTACCTTTCATAAACTTTGCATTGCCGAAAGTTAAATATCAGCTACGGCGCATTAAGCAATGTTATAGGTAAAAATCGCCCACTCTTGTCAAATTTTTTCACTCAGTTTTTGACCTCCCCAGAAGCGCATAGCAAAAATGAAACCCATTTTTAAGATCCTTGTATGGACCCTCACAAAAAAGCAACAAACCATTTCCGAAAACCGTGCCACAACCTGAAAGACCTTCCTTGAAGGCGGACTTGTTTGAGGCTTTGCTGCTGCAGCTCGCGATATAATTGCAAGCCATACGATCAGTGGGCCTTTTTATTGTGTTAAGATTCGCAAGATTCCAATTCAATCAAACAACGGTCTAGGTGCTAAATAGAAGCGTTTTATGCTCCTGGCCTATGAGTGTGCTATCAGATAGCCCCTGATAAGGAATTTCCGTATCATGCCGAGCTATGAACCATTTCTGAATGCAAGCTCTTATCTTTCGCTGGTTATACGAAGGTTTGATGAGGGCAACCTTCAACTTTAGTCTCGTGGACCGCGATAAAACGAATAAGGACTGGAGGGCTATCAGCGGACGTGTTGTCTATCAAGATGATGCCAGGCGTTTTCCTTATCCTCGATATCCATTGGAACATCGTCGCGTGCCGGCGACGGTTCATTAGTGTCAGCCGCTGCATGTTGGGTAATATCTGCAGGTGCAGTATCCTCACCCTCGGAATCTTCCCGACGACGATTCCTCAGAATCCGAAGAAGAAGTGGAGGAACTGGAGGAACTAGAACTATCGGAATCATCGGATGAATCCTTGTTCACACGTGTTTTTGCATATTGGGGGCTGTTTTTCCTCCGTGAAGAAAACGAAACGTTGTCTTCTAAAATGACTTATCTGCATCCTGTTGAATCTCTACCGCGGAATCCATCGTCGAAACGTCCATGGTATCGCTAGCCCTCTGAGTGTCGACACATGGAGGGTCAGCTACTTGGTCTTCTACCGTAACGACTGCATTCGAACCTAGAAAAAAGGGTATTATACCGGGTTAAAAAGTGAAGAATAAACGTGAATGGGGGATAAGGCGGAACACCATCGTCCGAAATATGAGCTTGTTGAGGTGAGAATTCCTTTCGTGAGGTAACAATCTGAAAACTTTCTTCACGATTAGATTGAGAGGAACGAGGGGGCGATTGCTCCAATTTGTCTGCAATAGCACAGGGCAAATTAATTTCGTGTGACCCTATATAATAGTATGTAGAAGTGAGTGTCAAACATTGAAACGGAGCCACAACCGCGAACTACACTAACGATAAATCAAGTAATGTTGAAAGAAGGAAGGAAAAAGGGGGAATGGCTAGATGTTATTATCGAGTCGTGGGTTGAGAAAATAATTGGTGATAAGAACAGAATATGATAGGAAGTAGGCTTACGATGGAGGCTTGCGTGGACGGAGATTATAGGACCACATTGTCCCCGGTACGGACCCCATTGTCCCCGACATATACGGCTTCCATGTCGGACCTCTGCACTGCTCATTGTGTTGTGGTGACCATACGATGGCTGCTCCGGTGTTGGTGGTACAAGATCCGTCTCTGTAATGACAGCCAGACAGTGCCAATAGGGCTTTCGACAGTAGATGAGCCGTGATAGGCGAATACTGTAGTCTGAAAAACTGTGCAATTGGTCACCGTAACACTGTTTTCAAAGAAACACTGGAAAGACGCTGCGGGCCATACGAAATCCAGTTTGTTACTAGTTTTCCATACAGTGCCCACCGCACTGTATTCACCATATGCACAGGCTTTGTCACGGATCATATGCTTGCAAATGCCTAGGGGAACTGGAGATTCGACTGTTGTAGTAGTTTGCGACCTCGAACCAAAAAAATTAAGAGAATACTTTGTAGTCTGGGAGATTATGCGACACACATGAGCCGTGCTCTGATAACGAATAGTATTCGGACGGTAGGCGTTGATCGTAAGAGACCGAGGAGTTGCATACCCGGGTGGTGGTACAGTTGATCTGATCGGGAATTTTCCAGTAAGTGAGAGGAGATTTGTTGGAACACAAGTACGCGGGAGGAAGTGAGGAGGTCTGGACGCATGATGCTAATGCTAAAATGGACAAGCACGTGCACATCCAGGCCGGTCTGGCGCACAGGGAGGAGCGCCTGCGACCCGAGTGATCACCGTCATGACCACGTGAAACCGTCATGTTGCGGACACCAAGTCTGCTGACGCATTGTTTCTTTCAATCAGGGCCTGTATATGAGCATCCTTTTCGTCTTGTGATAGGGGTGATAGCTTGTGAGGGTTTATCTGTTGCGGCTTGACCGCCATAACGGCATTCTGACGATTTGATGGTGGGGGTAGAACGTTGCTGGACGCCCCCATAACGACTTAAGAAGTATCGGTGTTGCGATACGCGAGGTCGGTTAGGAGGCGCAGTATTTCCGCGTGGAAATAGTGGTTTGGATGGCTGCAAATTGGCTGGTGGTAAGCTCAAAAGGTTTGAAAGTGTCCTTTCCTACCGCAACGATAGCATACTATATCGGAATTCGGTGCGGCTCTCAAAGTCTGCGAGATGAAGTAGGATTTATAAAGGCGTCTTTTTTTGGGTACTGTCTTGAGTACCCGGGATGGTAGGACTCAAAGTCCGCTGGAACCGATGGACTACAGGCAGAAACGACGAGAACCGGCTGAGTATCAGCAACTGGCATTATGGTAATAGAACTCGCAACGTCGTTAAGGAGCGACTCTAAGGTTGTAGCCTTCACGACCGCTTCATCGAACGTGAGTGGAATAGCCGCTTTTACGTGGAACCTTTTTAGTGCGCCGGTTTCAACCGATCTTGAAATTCATCCAACAAACGTTCGCTTTGGGCTTGTTTTCGTTGGCCGCGCGTTACCTTGCGAACGATATGCTTCATG
>MU912439.1:9899-21937 GCA_036418165.1 Cooperia oncophora
AAAGTTCTCGGACCGAATACGACCCCTACCCCTCCCTCTCTCCTCCGCTGGGGATTTCCCAACGTACCACGTGCCCTGGTTCCGCACGCTTGAATACTGTAGACTTCCATTTATAACATGGATTACCTGCCATGTCTTTTTTTCAAAAAAAAGAGAGGCAGAATCATGGATTCAATTAAATTTTGATTTATAATTGTGAATTTCTTCTTTATTTCTATAGATCATACATTATTTGTAAAGTAATAAATCCTACTGGTGGACGGCAAATAATTGCAGTCCATTTATAAGGTGCAGGAATGACCTTTACTATGCCTAGGTGCACTCATATACAAATCTTCCCGAGTCGTTCAATGCCATCTAGATAGTGGCGGCTGTACGAGCTGTCACATCCGATACCTTAATGGCATGTCCATCCATTTGGGGGTTTACGGTCGCCAGGCGATGACGTCAGATGTGTTAGTAGGTGGAATGGGACGTATATGCATGCATGCGTTTGTCGCGTCCATCGTGACGTCTGCGTCAACAACGCGCAAGACGGCCTCCACCTCCAGCGTAAGCCATCCAGCGCTAATCTGTACGTCTTTGTCGGTACCGCCGCTGCGCAGGAATTTCGTGGTCGCAAATCCGCAAAAATTGCTCTGCGTTAATCCGCCGTTGGGGTGCGATTGTTGCGTACCGGTAATGTGCGGCTTTGAAGCGACGGTGGCGGCGTGTCTTCAAAGAAAGAGAGACGCGGTGCGATTTGAAACCCTGCTCGGCCTCATTCATTGTGTTGTTTGGATGCCTAACGTAACTCGAAACCACCCGCTGAGACAGCCGGATCCGACTGGGCCAGCCGTCAGCCGTGGGGACGGACGCTGACGGCCAGAGTTGTTGGCTGACTGTCGGATCGAATTTGTCGTGCTGAAGAGTTGAAATGTCATTGGAAATTGCTGATGCGTCGTATGCGTTTTGTCTTTGCGCCTGTATACAAGCCATCGAGCAGCTCTCCACGATCCGCCTCATTTATTAGCGAACACATTGCGGCTGGGGTGGGCGATGTTTGCTGAAGAGGAGGCGAGGGTCATTCGGACGCTACGAGTTACATCCCATCGCGTCCCGTAAGTGATGGGACAGGGGTCGCGCCGGGTTAATGCTATGCGTCTAATTAAGATGGACAGGCACGTATCCGGCATTGTCATTATGCTGGAGTAGAGTCATATTTGCCGTGAAAACTGAGAGATGAGATGATGGAATGGTGTCATTTTTATGGGATGTGACCGTGGAACTAGGGCTATTTGGTGTGTCAACATATATTCTGGAACTGGGTTGAATCCTACGGAAAGACAAGATTAGTCGCTAAAAGTAAAAAAAAATTGGGTCTGCTTTGATATTTGGACCCCACATAGCTGGTCCTCGGCTCGCAGTTTTGTTTTTCCCGGAGATTGGAACGAGTGTGGGGCTTATCGGAATCACTCTGGATTCACTCCGACGGAATGGGGCATTTATCTTTTGAATTCAATGAGATACGATTGGTCTAACGGCTATTCGGCTGATTTATCCCTATTAATCGGGGATCTGAGCACGGTGATAAAGATGTTGATAAATATGCGTAATGCGCACAGTTGTTCAGTCTCAGCTCGATCTCGACGTTGGTTGAAGAAACCCTTGGTTCTTCTCCATTAGAGGGGAAACTAATAAAAGCTGTCTAATTACCCTCGCTGGGAGCGATTACCTTCTAAATCGGGCGGATATGGAGAAGTGTGAACTGGCGGTGATTACCAAGCAGCACGGTCCCGAGGTCAAATCTTGGTCTGGCTCACATCCGGGTCAACTGAGTCCTCCATCGTTCCGGGGATACTTTGTACCAGGCTCATATGGGAGGGTAGAATGCTGCTAACAACGTCCGAGCAGCTCGAACTCCCGAGCCAAATGGTGAACAAGGAAAGCCTCGATATCTGACGGCTATTTGGCTGAGATTTACACCCATTGATAAAAACCTCAATACTGCCTACGCGGCCGTCAAGCCAGGGTAAAGTGATGCTTGCCATCAAGCACGGTCGTTGAAGCTGCTCGGATGTTCTAGGTTGCTTACTTTGTGGGCTGGAATCCATCCATTCATTTGCCCGTTCCAGCCAGCCCGGTCGCTTCAAGCTCATACACGATTCTGAGTGGAAGTGGAATTGGTTTCGCATCCCTGAAAAATAGTAGATATGGAAAAAAGGCTAGTACGTCAGGGGAAAGTACATTATATTTTAGAAGATAAATGTTCGGCAACACGGTTGCCAAGGTAACATAAAAGCCTTCAAACTAATTGCACAAAACGCCTTGGGAAGTAGACAATAATACCTGGTGTGAGAGACTAAAAAAAGTGTTCTAATAAGGGTCTCTTAAGAGTCAATGTTGAATTACTTTTCCCGTGAGTTGTGGAGAGGTAGGGAGAGACCGATTACTTGACAGCGGTGACAACAAAAATATTACATGTAATGTGTAAGGTATCATAGATTTTCATAGAACTGTGGTGAAGTTAACCCGTGTCAGAGAACGTGCTCTCCGCCATTTCCACAATTTCCAGGAGACTAACTTCCTCAACGTTGTCTCCGAGAGATCCTTTTTGAGGAGCGAGCTAAAGCGTTTCAAAAGTGTTGAAGGGTTTCATCTCATTTACTATTACCTGCTTCTTGGAGGGGGTCTTGTAGAACTAGTTGAAAGGCGCCTACCTAACTCCCGGCAACTCGAAGTATGAGTTTTTTGTCAAATTCAGGTAAAAAAGACTTGTTGAATTGTTATTGTGCTTAGCTCTCGCTTCTCGGCCTTTTGGCTAAGATCAAAGTTTAGTTTAGTTTATTGTGCTTAGCTGTTGCCTTACATACAGCATCTTATGCTTTCCACTTAGGAGACGCTTTTTAGAACGACAATCCGATGCACGATGGAAAGATGACGATCACTGTGAACTCATATCCTTGGCAAACTGAAAAAGACCCAAATTGGTCGAGTCTACGTGGAAGATCTGGATGATTGGGATTTGGGCGATAAGACGTTCACATGGAAAGAATCGCTACCCGGTTTCGAGTTGTCACCAAAAGGAGAGGTGAGTGACTTGTGGCCTGAGGAATTGATCACATCAGACTTCTTTGCCACAATGCTCGGTATTTACAGATTACAATGGATGCCAACATGCCACCTGGTACCTATCATATGTCATCAAATGTGCACGATAATCGCCGGAATGAGAACGCTGTCGGATACGTGACTGTGAACGTGCTTCTGGTACCGGAAGTTGCGTTTGTGAACCAGGTGACTTGTTTACATTCATAATTGAACCACTGATTCACATAAGATTAGTTAAATTTTAATTTCTCCGGCTTGCAATTGGAATTGTCTCTTTTTGCATCATGTAAGGTCGCATGACGGTCTGCTTACTTACGCAACACGCTGTGCAGTATGCACTCACCGCAGGACCTACCTGCTGGGGGGGGGCTCTTATTCATTCAAACTCCTTTGAGGTCCTTGTATCTTTTGATCGGACGCTTTTGTGACAGTGTCACAGCAATCTCCCTGTCTCTGTCAACAGCTCTGAGCCGTCTCCGAATTTCATACATACCACGCTTTATGTTGGGCTTTGTAAATCTGCTATATTTATCGTATGTCTGCATTACGTAGTTCTTAGGCGTGTCGGTGTCGCTATTGTCACTTACTGTGTCCGGCCAGGATCGAAAGCTCTCCGCTCAGACTTTGCCTGTAATTGTAGCATAGAGTATTGTGATTCGTAGTGCAGTTCCTCGCGCGTTTCTTGCCTCATCGCATCTGGTCTCGCTACTTGTCGCGTGAACTCGCTCATACCCCTGCTACAGGTCCTTGTCGACCTTTGGTGCCACATATTTCCTTTTTTTTTTGTAGAAGTAGTACAAAGGAAGCAGCTTATCACACTCTAACTGAACTTTGGGACGTGAGTTCGAGGTCCGAGTACAGGCGAGAGTCAGAGTCATTTTGCCATAGCTCAGATATTCCTTGGATCGCGAACTGCAACGATAATCAGCAGTTATCATAGTAGAAGACTGGCATATAAAAAGCAGAGGGCAAACGAAGTGAGTTTGTCGCAAGAGTGAAATTGTACTTTTCTTTCAGGGATCGATGCAGTTACTACTTGGCGAAGACTCCAGTTTGCAAACGCCTGAAGATTTCATTCGAGTGAATGCCAGTGGCAAGAGTATCCAGGACGTATTCACGCAACAAATGATAAAATACATGGGTGGCAACGTTTTGCTGGATGTGTTCGCTGTTCAGGTTGGTATACTTATTGTGCAAATGGTCCCAATGGGAGTCATTACTAGTTTTTTGAATAACTTCAAACTGTGATTTCAGTTGGACTATGCCAACTTTGCAAACACGTACCGTCCCTGTGTTGAACATTCGTTTCTCTGCTCATGGTTTTCTTTTCCTCCCTGCTTTCCTCGGTTTTTTCTCTTCCGTACAAGTCAGTATCTTCACAGTCAACCCGATCTTTCGGTTTCTATACTTCAATTATGAATTACTTTTCAGAGACTCAACCCAGCTGAACGGTTTGATTTCGGCGAATCGAGATGAACTGCAATCGAAAATGGGTACCACCATCGTCGGAGTGGGCATAGACATGTGCAAATTTACCGTATGCGATTCGGGATGTCAAACGATCAGCACGGCAGATTTCGTAAGTTTTTCATTGAATTTGGCCCCCTTTTCAATTTTCGGCGGGTTATCTGGGCCCTGATAGCTCTAGGGGAAGGCGTTTTTCATCTGTGCAAAAATAGATCACTCGTAAATGGACTTGGGAAACTCCTGCGGTCTGAAAGAGAGGTAATTCCGGGGTGGGTGAACCATTTTGAAGTACGGTAGTTGCATTTGGCCGACGGTATTTCCAGTTTTGCACGAGGAGTCCTCTAAATACTCTCTAGGTTTGGCGCCCTTGTCTGTAACCCTTTTTGTTGTAGGGCCCGTCTGCCGCAGCCGGCCTAAGCCAATAGTCCTATGAAGCATTTCGATGGCTTGATAAGTAGTTGTTAGATGGCTATCACCACCTTTCCCCCTACCTCACTTGCGCTCGGCGAGACGGCAAGATTTGTGGAAAACCAGCAAATTTATGGAAAACGTGGAAGAAAATGAGAAAAGTCATTCGGAATGAAAGAATTGAGTCGTAGCGGAGGAGGGAATTTGGGGGGGGGTCGTATTCGGAGTTCGTTTAAGTCGCAAGGAGGGTTTATATCGAGTTGGGCGCTCATAGTTTTTGGTAAGGATTGCTCTCTTGCAGGCTTTGTCCAAAGTTACTTGTTCTTCGCTTTTGCAGAATGGAGTGGTTGTCTCAGCGAACAGTACTGTACTAGTTGGAGTGAATGCTCAGTCGAAAGACGAATGTACTTGTCCTGTATGGCGTCCACCACCTCAGTGTCTGGCAGGACTGTGTCATAACGATGGCGTGTGCCACAACACTCATCCGGGATTCTTGTAAGTTTTTTTGTCTTGGGTGATTTGTTGAGCGGATCTAGTTACCGATCAATACACATTTAAAACATTTGTGGATTACTGGTCCTCTATTCCCGTGCTTTCAGCTGCGAGTGCCGTAACGACCTTCTGAAGGGCTCAAGATGTCAGGGAACAACGAGATCGTTCTCTGGAGATGGTTTCGCTTGGTATAAACCAATGCCGGCTTGTACAGCACTTAAATCAGCAATGCAATTTATTGAACCTGCTGGAGTTGGATAAGTTTGAGCTTTCGCTTTCTCCCATATCTTCTATATGGCTCAGCGCGCTCAATTTAGTCAACCCGACGCTGTCCTCTTCTACAACGGGCCCAATGGACACAAAAACGACGGAGAAACAAATCGACTACCGCGACTATATCATCATTCACCTGAGAGGAGGACGACTTGTCATGGAGGTAAGAAAGGCCTTCCCACTGCACGTGAATTGCCTTAGTAGAATCGTCGGGCGCGCTTTTTTTAGTGAGGCATAATTAGTCGTCGCGAATTTTTTCATATGACGACGTTGCAGATGTCGATGAATGGCATAGCACCCGTCAACCTTGAGGTGGCATCAACAGCCTTGAATGACGGAACGTGGCACGAACTCGCAGTGACGCAGATTGGAAAGGCAAGTTTTTCAAATCTCAGGAGGTTCATGTTTATTGGGGGTCGACAAAATGATCATGGGTGCAACTTAGAGGTTGTGTTTTGTGCGGCCTTGAAAGTAATGAGCCATGGCCTTTCCAACTTTTTGAATCATGCGCACTTGCAGGTGGATGATCGACCCTTGAACAGTCCCCTTGATAATGTGAATAGACGATGGGTTGAGGGTCGTATTTTGGATACGTTGCTGGCGTCTTGAATTCTTATAATACAGTTGAGTAAGTTATTTTCTGTACCAGTTAGATCCAACGGCAATAGTGGCGCTGTACGGCTTGCACTTCTTCTAGGGGCCTTTTGCACTTCTGCATGTTCCCTCTGAGTTAGTGTTAACTAACAGACCTCATTTTGGTGAAACCTGTAATCTTTTGTGAAGCTGCAAGATGGTGCATGTGAGCCACTTTGCTGACAAGAGTTTACAGGTCTCTACAAGGTGACCTGCACAGGCTTTGTTGAGTACCATTCGATCCCTCCTCCCCCCCCCCCAACAAGCGGAACTGCGGATATTTTGCGGAAGTACTCGCGCTACAAACTAGGGCCTCAACTCTCGAAGAATCTTTCGTAAAGCGACTAAGCATTCTTTCACGGAGCATTATGCGTATTTGTGTATTCTTGCGCAAGGCGGCATTTGCATAACCCGCTGTACACTCTACCCCTCACAGAAAGCCCCACCCCAGACTGCCACGCCCCTTTTTTCACCGCGAACACAGTTGTACCTCGCGAGACGGTAATGATCGTGTCTGAAAAGCGCGATACCAGAAACTGGTTAGATCACCATCTCTGACTGTAAATTGTGGAACTGGCCGTAAACTATAAACGGTTCGTCCCAGTAGCCACCCAGGTATCGCTCTGGTGCAAACCGATCGCTTTTCTGCATCGTGATCTTGGAGATAAATATTTGTATTTCTTATTCGAAAAGATAATTCCAAAACGAGAGTGGTCCTTTCATTTGTATTCCTGCTTTGGCCAAGGTTTTAAGGAACATTATGATCACGTTTTTATTAATGTGGTGCTTATCGGCTTGTTTTTAGTACATCGAGCTGGTGGTAGACCAATGCCGCTATCTTGGCGCTGGTACGGATGACTCAGCGTGCAGGAAATCGCTTTACACACCTGATGATGACGAACGTCTCAATATTGTCGCCCCGGTTCAGATCGGAGGTCGGTCTAAAGGGATTTGAGACCCAAACAGTGGGAACATCTACTTCCGCAAATTGGACAATTTTCAGGTCTTGCTCCATTAGCCAACGGTCAAGCCTATCCGTCAGCAGTACCAAGGACAGCTTTGAGTGGATGTATTCGTAACCTCAGAGTTAATGACGATCAGTACGATCTGGCAACACCGGCATATGAAAAGAATACCGCGAGTGGATGCAAACTATGGGGAGGGGCATGTGATAGTAATGCTATCGACAGCCTTAGCCATTGTGTCCATGGGGATTGTTATGCTGATGTCCAGGTGAGGCTGCAGTTATTACTACGTATTACTTAATTGTTTGTTCAGATAGGATTTCTGGATTCTGTTTACAAGTCCTTGTTGTTCTACGCAGTAGTAGCTCATTTGGTTTAAGGGCAGTACATCATTGGTCCCGAAATGCATATGTGATCCTGGATGGGGTGGTGCTCGTTGTGAGAAGAAGATCGAATGGATTCAAATGCAATCGGGTGGATTCATAGATTACTCGCCAAAGATTGCTTTCCCCGAACAAACGAACGACATCGAGTTGCTTTTTATTCCGGGACGAGTCAGTGGCGCCGCCGAACTCACCTATGGAGCGGATAAGTCGCAGGTAAGTGGAGGACAAATTGTTTTTTTATTACCGAGACGGACGGAGAGAGGATAGCACGGGCTGTGCGTGGTTGAGTGAGATGTGCGGAGAAATGGGGCCGGGGATCTCGAATTTCGATTTTTGCTCTCCCAAAAATTGAGAAGGTGCTGTAGACGGTAACACTAGTCGTTGTCCCGATTAACGCATCTCAAATTCCTGTTGTCATTAGTCAACCGTTTTTCTAAAGGAATCCCTCCCAAGAAATTCTTGCCGTTCCGGTTTCCAATTTTTTTTTCTGCGTTGTCCCCACCTTCAGTGGAGTGACTTAAAGGCAGTGGACACGATGGCTGCGGGCGGGCTGTTATTGCCAACGTCATTGGTGGAGGGGCGGAGTGAGGTGTCGTCGAAAAACCCTCTCGCAGCCCTTCCACCGATGACGTTGGCAATAACCGCCCGTTCTCAGCCATCGTACACACTGCTTCTAAAAAGGCCATGCATTTGTGAGGATTCTCTAGTCCCACTTAGATTTGCACAAATGTTCTTCCTGTTCAGAACTACGTCTCAACATCAGCTGAGATGACTTCCGATGGTTTGACACCTATGGCGAAGTTCGATCTTGGCGGAGTACGGAATTCGCTTACGCAGCTTCGAATCAACGAGCTGTCGCTCAAGGAGAATTCTTCTTACTGGATGCATTTCACGAGGAATCCTACTAGGTGAGTTCGAGTAGCGTGAAGTCTGCAGCTAGGGTTAGCCGGTTTAGGGGTATCGAGTAAGGCGCGTTTATAGTCGACGGCCGTGGTCGCGCAAGCCAACCGACTCAGTTATATGTCAAGCAGCGCAAGGATTTGATTTTGAAAGCTTCCTCATTGACGAGTGAACAAAGTGATGTGGAACGCGCTCTAGCGCTAATCGTAGATCTATCGAATCGCGCCACCCCAAGAGGTCGCCTGTCGCCGACTATGAACGTGACCTAAGAAATGCCCTCAGCTTTTTTGTTAGCTCCATAGCTGAATACGTTTTCAGCTAGGAGTTACCTTGGTACAATCGTTATCAGTGAAGTCAGCCGCGGTGTGGCAGCGCCTGCATTTCGTCGCAGCGCCCGTCTTTTTTTCCCACTGCTCATTGAACGCCCCAAGCCGCAACGATTGGTCGAAAACGGGCTGGCGCCGCTGACACGCCCCGACTGACTTCAACGATAATGACTATAGTTTCTCCAGCTCGAGTAATTTATCTCTTATTTAAATTGACATTTTCAGAGCGTCGCTATCAATCGACGACGCGTACTATACGTCGCAAGTGTTGGATCCAACTGGTAGTTCACAGTCGTTTGCCTTGCAAGTCAGCGAGCTGTTCCTCGGAACACATAGTGGTGGACGAGGTTTCCAGGTTGGTTCAAGCCTGCTATGGAGCGTTGAAGTTTTCCATTACTTTTTATGAATGACTTTTGATGTTCCATATTGAAGGGATGTGTTGGAACGTATCGCTGGTCAAACCAGAATCTTCCATTGCGTCGTCCATCTAATCAGGCTGTTGATCCAGACGATGAAAGCATAGTTTCCATCACAAAATCGGAAGGAGTTTCTGATGGTAGGCACTTCGCCCTTTACGTTTTTTGCTTCCTTTCTCCTCACCAAAGATGGTCGCTGTCCTTGAGATAAAGAGGGCTTCGGCAAGCTTTTCAATGGCATTGATCCGCCTAAACAAGGAGCGTAGGAGGAGGGGAACAATGGGGGCGGCAGGTCCTTTCGTGGTTCGTACCTCGTGGTCTGATTTCTGAGGTGCTGAGGCAAGTACACACTTCTTGTACTCCTTAACCAGGTCTTAGTCAAAAATAAATATTTCTAGCTTTTTTGGGATTCCCTCAAATACTGAAGATCCTTCTATGGTTGCAATATAATGTTCCTCACATCCCTCACCCTCTTTCTAAACGTTTTTATAATCTCTAATGATTTTTGTAGATGGTGGGATTATTGCTTTCCTTATTTAGCCCTCATTTAGGGCTTCTATTAGGCATGATAGCGGGCTTGTTATAGTGCGGAGTTATTAGAAATGAGGCGAGAAGACTAACTGAGCGTAGCTCGCGGGGGGGGGGGGCAGTTTGTACTTTCGCTACTTTACTAGTTCCTGTTTACAAGTCACCCTTCGGTGAAACCTGTGAAGCTTGTGCAGCTGGAGCAAGTCATCGAGACTCCGAGGTCCATGAAGCAAAAGAGCAGTTCCCCCTCTGTCGCCTTGTGCGGACAAATGCTGTTTCAACCCTGCTAATGTGATAACAGTATGGCCGCGGGGTGTCAGTACTTCTTGTGAGGAGGGAGTGAAGCGTGGGAGGCTAAGTACTGCTTGCGCTTGCCAAAGGTAGAATGTTGCACAGCACAAGCATGCAGCTCCATTGTGCCTTCTGGAGTATGTATTCAAAAAAAAGAGGAGCTCGACGGGTATAGCGGGGGGGAGGTCGTCTTTAACGACAATGAGCGGTTCAGTGATAAGGAAGTGCCCAGCTTCAAGAATCCAAGGAGGATTGTTCCAGCTCGAAGGGTGGGAGGACCCCGCGCCCTCTCTACGATTTCCTTGGATCTTCTCCCGCCTCTGCCACCCCCGTTCTCTGTACTCGAATTTGATTTTGTCGGAGCGTACCATTAACGTTTATTTTCCAATGATAAAGTGATTGCTAGCAGTTGTAGAAACGGGAGGAGTTGGAAGGAATTCGTAATCCAGTAGTGTAGTGAGAGTACACAGCTGGCAAACTCGGAATGTCTTTGCACTAATTCGTTTTTACGTGAGATCCATCGGTGTCCTTTTGGCGTTTTTCTGTTTATCGCGTTGTTATCGACAACCGTTGGGACGCGTTTTTTTAGAGACTGAGTGCCGCTTTGCTTTTTCCCTCAGATGCGCTTTTTTCTATCGCCTCTGTCTCTGGTGGCATCTTAGGTGCAAGGACGCGAAATCTAAAGGGGGACCGATTGGGGCGCGAAATCTTAGGAGGGACCGATAAGAAAATGTGACGATTTTAATGAAAATCCGCCGACTGGAGCGCACACATATTAGCATCGAACCGCGGTAGTTTGGGAGGAAGAGGGGCACGTCTATCCTTGGGGATCCCCAAAGGAGAGGGTCGTTTTCGGTTGCTGGAGGGAAGGGGATCTTATACGACCTCAGAGAAATTTTCTTCGTAGTTGGTTTTTTCTGTTTCACGGGGGCTAGACGCTTGTAGTTTGGAGAGTTTCAGTGAGTTAGGGGGGTCTATGTGCCTTTGCGAAATTTATCGCGTGAATTTTTTTCGGTCGTTGACTCTCCCCCCCCCCCGAGCTGTGTCCTATTTGGCGTTTAAGGACTGCTATACAAATACTATTTCCGTCAGTTGAAATTAGTAATTGATGGACGACCTCCCCTACCCACTCCCGCCCCGCTCCAATGGCGAAATTTTGAGGAAAAGCAGGGAAATTTTCGGGAAACTTGGGAAAATAAAGTAGGAAGTTGGGAAAGTTCGCAAGATAGTAAGCAGGATGGACAGAGAAGGAATGAAGGGGGAGGGGTCGTATTTTCCAGGAATTTTCTTCTGGCGGCCGGAAATGCACTGATTAGAGATCCAGTTACAAAGAATGCCGGGGACTTCAATCAGTCAGAAGCCTTCATCCAAACATTTACTTTACAGGATGCAGCCTGTTGATCACGTGCGCCCAACTGCCTATCGGTTACTGTAGCGGCGCCATGGTATGCATGGATTTCTGGAAAGGAGCGTTTTGTACGTGCCCTGAAGGTGCCAATGCGATGCTCGGCGATGATGGGCAGGTACGTTGTTACGGTAATCTCGCACATAGAAGCTGAAGACTACTAGTTCCTCACTTCATTTCATTTTTAATTTTATCTCTTTTAGCTCGTTGGATGCGGTGAAACGTTGGCTGTGGCAAAATTAGGCATCAGTAATCCGGCCATTATCTTGATATTGGTGTCACTGGTTTTGTTGATAAGTGAGTTACTTATTACTCTACCGCTTACCAGGCGCACGGTCCGGGGATGAAATCCTGGATTGGCTCCCGTCCAGAGCAACGCCTTGCGCCCTCTGGGGACGGTAAACGGGTACCGGACTCGTCTGGAAGGACAACTGACACGCACTGACTTGTACATCGGG
>MU912439.1:28911-44014 GCA_036418165.1 Cooperia oncophora
TAGGTGGTGATGCCACTCACGGGCTGATCACAGAACTTATCAAGAAGTTTGAGAGTCTACGCTACCGTCATGGGGAGTGTAGGCCAATTGCGGGATATAATTGAGTTTATATCCTTCATTATCAAGCAATATTTTCTACAAAACAGTTCCACGATAAAACACCGGAGAAAAATTTTTTTCAGTGGTTCTTCTAGCTAGTTAAAGTTTCTGCTCAGTGAAGAAAGTCAGGACTCTAAGGGTCTGATAAACAGGGAGATAGCTCATGATCCTCCTGGGGAAGAAACTGTCTGTCCTATTTAGAAGATATATTTATGGACGACTTCATTTTTTTTCGAGTTCTTCCCCTTCATTCAACTTACCTTTTAGTTCTTTTCGGGCACGTCTCTAGTTTTGTGGGATCTTATTGACGATATTTTCCTGTATAATGGTGCTAATTGAAAATTATTCCGCCTTAGTATCTTATATTGTGTCTTCAATTGTTTTTAGATTTATAAAATAGTGTTATTTATTGAAAATATTTTCAGGCCACGTGGGAGCAGCGCTTCACGCCATGAATAGGAAATTAGACGAAGTTGTTCTTCGTTGTCAGAATAGCGCCCTCTCTTACTATCCCACCCCCCAAATCGTGTCCATTCCTTCGTGATGATCTGTAGCCAATCGATATCTCGGTGAAAAGTATTTTGACTACACTACATATATATCAAAAGTATTTTTTAGTTGTTTTTCATCTTGATTTGGTTCATTTTTCATCTTCTGAGTTCTCTACTAATCTTTCATTCTTAGGTAACTGATATTATGGTGATGATAATGATATGATGACCATTATTTCATACACTCATTCTTTTATTCATTCATCATTCACAGACACATTGTTCACAATGCATGCGGGTCGATGACGATGTTTTATATCAGAAAGCTTCCACTAAACTGCTATTTAATCTGGCTTTCGCTATTTAAATGCTCAGTGTGCATTTCTTGTTTCATGTTGTTTTTCCCTTCCCCGTCTATCCTGAAAGGTTTTATGGATTTATTGAATTTTTTCCCCCTTGAACACCTCTAGAATGACCGTCACGCACTCCCTGATTTGACCCTGATTTGTTATAATTTTTTGTTTTATTATTTTTTTCTAGATTTCCAATTTTATCGGTTGTGTGTGTAGGTCGGGGATAACTCAAAAACTATGGTTATCCCATGGTGCCTCTATGAAATCACCGCCGCTTTTATTCTCACTTTCATCATTCGACGACATATGAAATTCCTCTCAATGGATGCCTCCTCTCAACGATGATGGATCGCACGCTGCCCGTCCGCTATAAGCACCCTCTGCCCGGTTTTGTGGTAGTAGGAGCTGAAAGCCTAGTTTTTATATATTGTATAATGTTGTTATTTTTGTATTCCCCACTAGTACCCTATTCTTACAAAATGTCAATATTAATCGATATATCGATTCACTCACAGAAATCAATAACGTCGTCCCTCAAAGGAAATCACACTGCGTTTATTCATGTACCATTATTATTTATTGCTACGTTGTATGTACTTTTTCATTCATATGAAATAAAACTATACATAAAATCGAGGGTTCATAGTGACATTTCGTGGGTGTGCATTACATTCGATTTTTGTTCTGCGCTGTGTGTTTGAAATGGTGGCCAGCAGAATTGTGTTCTGTATTCGGTAGTTAACAGCAGAAAATGGGACAGCTATCAATTGCAAAGTTGGTTTCACCGCGTGGTGCTTGGTTTGCGCCATGTACTGGTCAGCCATTCAGTTTCGTAGAGGTGATTGGATGGTGTGGAGCATTTTACCTAAGCCGCACTCCTTCGTTGTAATAGAAGTGTTCCTTTTTGTGTTGTCAAATACAGTTAATATCATCGCAATCAATCGGGAGGAGGAGGGGGGGTCACAAGAGGCATGAATGAGTTCCTCCATTGGCTGTTTCCTTCCTAAGTCGTTTGCTAACCGATCACCATTGGTTGAGCAAGCTAGAAGGCGGGTTCACTCGACCCTTGCTAACACCGCCTCGGCTGATTGCGACGTCAGCTATGCCTTCGCGATGTCGTTCTGCAAGTTTTCTTCCACGTTCCATTGTTGGTGGCACAAATGGAGATGATGGGGGAGGAGCGGGAAGTTTTTTATCCTCTAAGGAAAACTCCCTTTTGCATGAATGATCGTGAGTTTTTCTGTAGATTGAGCGGCTGATTTTAGCCTGCTGTCATGAAAGAACACCCATGGCCTTTTTGCATGGGTGCACTGGAGTCCGTTATCCTATTCCACCTTCGTTGCCCTTCGCGACACAATAGATTGTCTCGGGACTTCTTTTAGAGGTGTTCATCTGAGCGGAAAAGTTCAAACAATCGGAGGTCGTTATGATAGATGGAGTGAGTACTGGGGCCATTAGCCAGTGACCTGCTAGAGTTCATTAGCGACACGCGTGTCATCGTCAAAAACAATTAGTGCTAAGTCGGTGTATCTCCGCATTTGCATGGGTTTTAAGAAATTGGGTTGCGTGACATTAGGTCTGGGTTTTGGCGTTGTCTAAGGCTGCCGGGATTACTTTCGCTTGTCGTTTTGTTAATAATAAATTTGTGTTCGGTAATCACCCATAAAAAAGGATAAAGTCTTCAGCGTCAACCAATCCCTTCTTGGGATGCGCACGCATTTCACTTCCATTTAGAATCGCAGTGGCTTACTGAATGCGATGTGGCCTATACAATGACTTGCGGGCCAGCCGATGTACAAGTCAGTGTTCTTATCCTCCCAGACGAATCTGGTACCAATTTACCGTCCCCGGAAGTAGAGGGCTTGGATTGGCCTGGGCTTGAGCCGGTCCAGAATTTGATCCTCGGACCATGGACGTGGTAAGCGTGCCACTTGCCACTACACCACCTCCGCCTCAATCACGCACAGTGAATTCTAACCCTAGCTGATGGCCTAGATACAGGAATCCCTCAGCATGTTGTTTTTGCTTGTTGTTGTTTTTCATTGAAATGGTGAATAGACATGCTTGAAAAATTAAAAATTTATGATGGTCCACAGAAACCGGAGCTCGTCGCCATCCCAATAATGTTGCTAACGATGGACTTGATAACCATTCCAAATCTAAAGTGTGGACCAGCTCTCACTGGTGTTCTTTTAGTGTAGAGCGCTCCTTTTTTCCATCACCATCTTCCAGTCGTCCATTTAGTCTTTCTAGTAACAAGTAATTCAGTTCTAATACGTTGGCAAAAAAGTGGGAAATCAAGCAGCAGAGCCATGAGCATGTCAGCGGGTCACCTGTATCAGCGCTGTGGCTAAAGTCTCCCTCGTTTCTAGAACGCGTTAGAGTTCTCTGGTTCTCTTTTGAGGGAAAGGGACAGAAAAGCTAGTCATAAAACGGAAAAAATCTCCATACAAGTAATGAAGTTCGTCAAAAAGTATTTCACTCTTCGGCAGTACCCGAACGATGACCACGAGCTCAGTCTCGAAAGTTCAGTGTCTGGTGGACTCAGTGGTTGTTTCGATAATATTTCTTGAGTGATCTTGCCTACGGTGAAATCGGCGATGTGGAGGCTTCGAGTCAAACAACATTGAAGGGCTCCTGAGCTTCGAATCTCCCACATTTTGTATCGGTAAAAGAACGTGCTCTCTAGTTTTTCTCAAAGTAGACGTTGATTCCAGAAAAAGTCTCAAAAAATAATGAACGTCGAAAAAGATTTGTCTTGCAATCGTTCACTGTTTTTTCTTTGGAGAAAAAGTTTCGTAATACGAGATTTTTTACAGCTTCGTGCCAGCCAGCTGTCCGTCCGACAGCCCACTCTCACTGGTGCTTTGTCTTATTGTATCGTGCGAGACGAGTGTAGCCATTCGTCTTTGTTCGAATTTCTTGCTGAGAAACTCTGCAGAAGAACGAACAAGCTGAGTAGAAAACGAAGATCTGGTGAGTCGGAAGCTGGGGACTTCAGACTAGTTCTATGGACTTCAGGCATACTGGTATTCGTTAAGTTTCTTGAAGTAGATTACGAACGGCTGAAACTTAATCTCCGTAAAATAATCGTATGCTGGGGTTCCATACAAGGTCACAGAAACGTTTGGCCTTAATTGGCTCCAAAACAAGTTGTGCTACTAGTGATACCCTAAAGAACACTCTAGATAAGGACCTCCCTTGTCAATCTAATTGTGCCGAGTTTTTCGGACTTGCTGGCAAATCTATACCCTGCGACCCCTATGCATTCAGGCACGGTACAGCATCGTCGTGACCCAATGCATTCGAACAGGGTACAGCATCGTCGTGTGAAACACATGAGGGGTTCGTACTTGGCTGCTGGGGAATGGGGTCGAATTTGGTCCTCGGTGGGAGAGGGAGGGGGTTCATGGGCCTTTGAGAGATTTCGTCCGGTTGAGGCAAAAAATTTTTTTGCCGGGTTGTTTTCCCTTTTCACATGGGGCTATACCTCCGCCCCCCCCACCATTCTCCTGCGTCGACAGCAGATAGAGAAAGAAGTGGTTAGGATGTTGGGGAGATCTAAGGACATCTTTTCCCGTTTTCACATGCTGCTACTCCCCCACCCCCCTACCCACCGCCCGACGGAAATTTTTTGGCGTGGAAAAACTGGCTACGCTAGCTCGGTATACATTCTAGGAAAGTGGTAGGGGCGGTGTATGGGGAAGGAGTTGTACCGATGACCCTCCCTCGGGGATCGTACTTACACTACCATTTCATCATCACAATTCCTTGGTTTACAAGGTCACAACCGTTCCCATCCCATATTTTGAATACCATTCATACTAGAAGCAAAAGTAAAAAAAAATAGCACAGGAACGAAGGCCGTAACTGGAAGCAGCTTTCAAGAAGTCTGTGTTCAAAATGGAGATTACGGTAATAGACGAACTATTGCACTACTGCAGTTGCGTCACTGGTGAATCGAAGCGACGCCACAATGCACCCTACCTTGTGAAGTGGATTGCTTTGAAACTGCTTACGCTAATTCGGAAAAAAAATGGGCCAAGGGAAAGCAGATCTCACGAAGTGCTGCCATTTCAAACAATCCGTGGCTGAGCGAATTCCTACGAAGAGCCACATGTAATCGTCTTATGATAACAGGGCGTTCCATTTCGTGATGTAGGAGCGCAAAACTGAAAGGAGTGCCACGAAAAATAGGTGTTCTTTGTTTTTTCCGCCCCTTCATCGATATTCTTGAAGGCTTCCAAGCTGCTCGGCTGCCTCCTGCTCAACTTTAGTGCTAATCCTTTCAGTACGTTCTGTCAAGGCGAGGGCATCAGAAACCAGCCCGTTCTTCAAGGAGATCATCTTCGTCATATTCATCTGCAAACCGATTTTCCCACACTCGCATTTGAAATCAGCCAGCATTTTCTCCTATTGCTCGATGCGGTGTTTCGTGTTACTCGCCCAGCTGTCGTCATCACCCTCAATGAGCTTCAGCCGCGCTTCACTCCTGGCGTTCTCGAGAGAGGAACTGAAGGGTTTGGGTGAGACTAGAAGAGGTATGCGTAACGGAAAGGAAAGGAACAGGAAGAAACAAAGCTCGACTCAGCTGGCGCTTGGAGCCGAAACTCGAAAAAAGAGCATTGTTTAGAACTGTTTTTTTGACTGTAGTAGCTCGGCCATTGCAGGTGCTTCAGAATTTTCTAACAACAAAAAAAAACTGCAATGAATCTTTATTGATATTCTACATGAATCAGCTATTCACAGATATTGTAAAAATCCCGCCGATCGAATTCCATCTCAATCCACGATGGGATCCGCCCACACGCAGTCCTCCTCGATCTAAAATGATCACAATTTTTTTTTCAGCAATCGTGTTGTAGAGATGTACTTTCCGTCATCCTGACATGGACATGGAGTGGGGCGTGGCATTCAAAGACGGCATATACTGGGCTGCTCGTGGGCAACTGTCATGTTGTTGTGTGTTGCACAGAGATTTGACAATAGTTGTGCCAGAATAAAATAGCACCCTAAAGGTTGCGCAGTATACGCTGCCCACATCTCAGGTTTTGGGTGCCGATGGTACGTGGCTGCAAATAAGCAAAAGGTTTCGTGGCTTTGAGTCGACTGAGTAAATGTAAGCGCTAATATGTGTGCCAAGAAGTCAACGGTCTACCCTCTCAGGTGACTGTGGAAGTGCTAAAAATCCATGAAAGATATATAGTTCTGCGGGGAGAGATCTCTGGAGAATTTTATAAACTAGAAGCGAACGTGATGCGCTTGCCCTTGCCATCTGTTTGGGAGCTACAAAGGATCGCGCGCGCTTTACAGACAGTTTGAGGGCACGTTGAACGAAAAGACATGAACGAAAATTAGGTCTCGTGAGAGAGCGCAGACAAGCCCGAGAATGTTGCAGGTCTAGGTGTCTCAGCAACTATTTTGTGAAGTTTGCTGCCCTAGTGAAGGTGAATAAGAGGTAGAGGGAACAGCCAACGCGCCTCTGGATCCGTTTCTCTAACCGAGAATTACGTCAGGGTGCAGACGACTAAAGTCGCAGCAGGGCTAGTTTGGCAGGGAAGATAACTCGAGTGAGTTCTAAGCCTTGCTTTTGGGAAGGGACAAAGAGGCGCTGCTAGTCGTCTACGAGGAAACTACGTTAACACCAAATTTACTATGAGGCCAGCTGTGAATCCATTCCTTCAGAAGCATCTGAAGCGCTTGCCGAACTATTGCGCAGAATTCCTGGTAACGCTCCCCCTGATCAGCGCTGCGTCTGGGCGTTGTGGACAGGGGGCATATCATTAGTCGGGATAATAGTCAAGTCCGGTCCTTACGACCCCACTCCTTTTTAGACGGTTGGCACGACTCCCTCTGGTTCCCTCCCCAGGTCGAGGGAAGGGGATTTTCCCCAACTGTCTACCATTTTTCCCAGGAGTTCCCGAAAATTTTCCTACCTATCACAGAAACAGGGCATAGCAAAGCAATTAGTACACGGTAACGGTTTCATCACGTCTCTTAGCGTCCACATCCTACATTGGCAAAACTCTTACCTTCAAATTGTATTTGCTTCCGGCATCTTTGTAAGTGGGAGTTGACCCACCGAAACGATCCTTGTTCGCCCAGGCGCGCGACCCCATGAGTTTCTGTCCAATCAGTACTCGACTCACTGTCATGCCGGTCAACACCCCATCCCACAACAGAAATGATGTGGTCAATATCGTCATTGGTGGCCTCCTAAAGCAACGTAAACAATAGATAAACAAATAGCTGCAAGAGTATCTTAGACTTTTCAAAGTCATCTAAAAACTCTTGCTTCTCCTCCACACTTCAAAAACTTGGATGCGGATAGCTGTGTAGAAGTACAGTCCTCTCGTATTGCAGACCGGGCTAGGCGTGCAGTGCGGCTGCATTTGGTGCGGTTTGGCAAAGTCGTTCTGCACCAGTTTTTGAAGCGAACAAGTGCATTACTGTATAATATCCTTCGTATTACTCGTTTTCTACCACTTTTTGTCGCATACGCGTTGCAACAAAAAAGGCTGAGAACGGCTTCAACAGTGTGCGCACTCCTTCTGGCTGACACGCCCCACCGGTCCGCAATTCGATGAGCGGACTGTAGTAAATGTAGCAAGCCCACCTTGTAGATTCCTCCTGCGTACGTTTCGAACGCCTTTGTAGCAGCGATTCCGCATGCGATCGGACCATTGTGGTAAATTTCTGCTTTCATCTTATCCATTCCTCTTACTGTTCCTGTATCAATATAGTATTGACGGTGCTGGTACTTTTGATAGTTTTGACAATCAGATTGCTCTTGGATTGGAGCCGCGACTACCGCCACAGGTTAGCAACACATAGAAATCCTTCCGCATTAAACTTTTATCAAGATTGGCCCTTTCGGCGCTAATGGAAAACCGCTGCCGCCTACTTGTTAACCAATTTCTTTTCTAGCAGACCATGACTCCCTTCAGCAACATTAAGTTGCAGCACTGCTACATCGCGAAAAATCAAGTGTGTTGATGCCGGAAACATCGCCGATGACATACGTCAGAGCACCATTGCCACCCACTCCTGGCAGTGACTGGCACTCATGGAACTGATGTAGTGTCCAGTCCTTTTGCATACCCACCTCCGAGCTTTTTAGATCAAAGAAGACCCAGCTCATGCGCGGTATTAGTGCCCCGTAACAGAACGCTGTTAGCCGATAAGGGTGAAAGGGCCTATCTTGTGCCTCATGCCTTACATTTCGGGTTCATAAAGAACTGTGCGGAGCCGCTACCACTTGAGGGAAATGCTTACCATAATGAGATAGTAATGTTACGGTATTTTGCCATTTCACTTACCGTACTCCTTGACCTTGTAAAGAGTATAGTTTTTTGATTGAGAAGCAGTCGCCCGGCCAGCATGACCCGCATCGATTGTAGGGATCGCATCCTGAAGTTCAGTGTTCAGAGTAGTTTCAGTTATACATCCAGCTCAGTGAGAAGTGACGCGGAACTGATTGCTTGCGTCGTTCTCCACATAAAACTCTGCTCTTACATTCTATAGAAATTAGGGGTTAGATTTGGTATGATTCCAAGATACTATGCAGTGGCCGATCAAGTTTACGTACAAGTTGCCATCCCGAGGCAGCAAAAGCCTAGGAAAAATTTGGGCGGTGTTCATGAGTGTCGCGATTATCGCCGCATCGCGCCGATCCGCCAAGAATTCACATACGTGATGCGCCACACAATTTCCCCGGAATCGTGCCCTGATCACCGCAAATAGCGATCTGCTGAAGCTGAACTGAGAAGAAGCGATTCCCTTAGGCCAGGGCTCACTTAGCAAGGGCAGATCATCGTAGTGTCCTCTCTAACGCGCGCGCGCAAGAAAAAGTTGTTCATATCATAATCAGGACGTCAAATAATCTCCACATGTAAGTTTTCAGCGAATCTGGAGATTTAGGGTGTTTTGTCGCGGGTGCCAGGCGGTTTCGGGCCAAGCGGATAGGATTTTCATATTTATGAGGTCGAACTACCCTTAGAAGCAGATTTTCAGCCATATATACCCTCGTAGAAAAAAAGTTGGTAAAAAACCTGCCAGATTTCGGAAGAGGGGTAGAATAGTTCAATAGTGATCTTTTACTGCTTGGAGTTCGGGGGTGTTCGAGCACGCCATCAACTATGAACAACACGTCTTCACCATTGCCTAGGCCTACGTTATGGCCTTACTCTTCGTAAACTTTGCAGGCGTAAAAAAATCTTGTGTAATATCCTTCAACTTACGTCCATCACGGGCTTGATAGTTGTTGCAGGTCTCGTGTGGAATTCCATGTTCTTTTGCGTACTCGTAGACACCACCAGGTTCACCGCCGGCAACACAAGTGCCCAGCCTCCAGGAGCCAGATCGTGATCTTCCTGGACAAGAAGCCGTTAAAATAAAGTTACTCTGGCAAACGGAGGACTAGTCATTCCTGGTGTGAGTTTGAGGCCAGAGAATGTTGGGAGTGAAATTAAAAAAGAGTTTATTGGACTCCTCAGGACCTGTTGCTTCACTGCCACCGAGAGGAGGCGTACGCGACGAGTTGCGCCTCGCCAGGAGATAGTATGCCTCTTAGCAACTCTCCCTTCGTTTAGCTACCTGGGGATTGGGGCGTTCTAGTCTCTGAGAGCGCATCATGGAGGCTGCGTTATACTTTTGCCGAGCCGCAGCTGTAGCGTTAGCGGCTTCCAGGTACCAGTCTGCAGGTGTCGGGGAAAGGCTAGATATCGATCTAGCGTTCCCAGCGTCACCAGCGTACGCTAGCGTAGCGAGGGCACGGGAAGCATAGCTATCGATCTAGCGCTTCCCAGTGTCCGCGAGAACGGCGACTCGTTGCCCCGGGCTCGCGTACGGCGCCTGTGAGCTCTGTCGCGCCCTACGGCCAAACTATGCGCTGCTCCGCGTCAACCAATAGGCGCGGGCCACGTGATGTCCCGCTGCGTGCTGCTATATAAAGCGGCCGGCGAGAGACTCCGCGCAGCGTTGCTCTCTTGGCATCCCTTCCCTGCGGGAAGGAAAGTACTCCTTTCCTGCCTGCAGAGAAGGTCAATGCCAGGGCACATCGTTGTTGGGCGAATCCCCAACAGGTGTATTTGGCCGCAGGAGAGGGGGGGCGGGGTCGTCTTGTAAGTGAGTGCGGCAGCCAGTAACGACCAGCGCAAATTGTCAATGTGCTGAGTCCTGTACAACGAAACTTGCTTTGTAGAGAACTCGGATATGCAAAAAATAGTACAAAACTTTCATTCATCAAACTAATCCGAAATAACTGCAAATATTAATAAGTCGACATCATCTCGTAGGTCCGTTGGTGACTAAACAGTACAAACAGTCAAACTCTGGTTCGCTGCCAATGATATGGCGTGTCCGCGGTCGCTTGGCGCTGAGCCAACCTGTTTTTTTCTCGACAAGCGACAGGACTACCATATCGTTCATATCAGACGTTTTCCAGCAGTTGGTCTCCTTTATCGGAGTCAGCGATTGGCAGGAGCACGAATCTGGCAGCGTTGACAGGGACATGTTCCATCATACGCAACGGAAAACACTGTAAACAAGTGCACAGGCTCGCCATGGACCTCCCTGAACCTCATAGAGACATTTGCTCGCGTGAACAGACATTACGCACAAGTTGCACCATCCCATCACCTCTGCGCCGGCCCTGCAGATGCGCGGCGATCCAAATCTTGACGTGATCGGGCGCTAAGAGACGAACCATATCCTGCTCCTGCTCCACCACAGGATACGTTCTACATGCGTTCCTGGCTATTCGAACACGCTCACTTGAACGGTACACAGGAAACGGGTTTTTCGCGCGGCTGGGAGTGCTCCCTAAGAAATCCCCATCGCGAGATCTCATGAATCCCGAGAGCTTCAGGAACAGTTCAATAGGTTTTTAGAAAGAGAAAATCTTGAGAAGCTCGGATCCGTTCTCAGATTTGTGAAATGTTGAGTTACAAAAAAAATATATTGATTCAAACCTGTTCGGTTGAAACCACTCCCCAACGAATCCCTATGGCAGATTTCTCTGTGATTTTCGCGACCTTCATGAACATTTTAGTACTTTCAGGAAGATCAAACCTTCTAATTTACCAATACGCTCTCCTCTTCCCCACAGGTCCGCTTTTGAGGAAGTTATGGTCCTTCAAAGACACCTCCCTCAAACGGAAATCTACGCCCATGGCGCTAATAGCCGTTTGCTCCAGTCAAAGCTGCAATTCATACCCAACTCTGCTACCGTACGATTTCTGCGGAAATTCTGCCCCTCAAATCAAGTGCGCACGTTGGGCCAGGGTCCCTGCGCCACAACACTGGATTTGCATTTGTTGTTAACAAATCGTTTGGGAGAAACTTTCTTCGAGTATTCGATTAGGACCCTTTCGTTTCATTTTCTCGTTTATCTCCTATTCATGAAGTTGATTTTTTTGATCTTAGCTAGTTTTGATAATAGTGGTTTGTATCAGTGGTTCTTTAACGGTATTCTTTGTTTGCCATGTTATATAGTTGTTCTTTGTCTTTACAATGAAGATGAAGTCTGTAAGCTTGGCGTGTGTTTTTGTGTGAAAAAAAAACCCAAACCAAAAAAAAGGGGGGGGTCGTACCGAACCCCCAAAAAAGGGGGGGGGTCGTACGAGCTCGACCAAAATCCCCATCGAATGCTGTGCCCTGGTCAATGTCAGGCGCTCACGTGGAGTGCAGGTCCGAGTGGCACCTGTCGCCACGAGGACTATCACTCGCGCAGGCCGGCAGAGTAACCTTGCCGCTCTTACCGCGAACTATGTCAACTATGGTCCGATGGATTGGTCGTCCACAACGGCAGGAATGAGAGTAGGAGAAGGAAGTTGGCAGATGTTCAGGTTTCCCGCGACAAATGTGGGGGGGAGTATTGTATAATATGTGTTTGGTTGTTTATCGTATTGGGCAACGCGCACGGGGAGCGCTAGGGCTGGGGCCCGACCAAGGCGCTGTAGGATGTTGTGTCATGCAGTTCTGTAGGCTTGTGTGTTATGCTTTGTCCTACCGGTTGTGCGTCGGCAGGCCAGGAAATCCCGTTGCGTCAGCGTCCTTGTGGGCCGCCGGCAGGGGTGACCAGCCGCTCTCGGGGACAGTGCTACCGCAGGTTCCCCCCCCCCGACGACCCCCCCCCCAGGGATAGGAACCTTGCAGGACCCTCGGGGAGGCGGCCCAGGCTGCACTGGGGCCCGGAGCGGCTCCTCGCGCTCGCGCCTCTGCGCCGATGACGTGAGCCTAGCCGTCTGGGGCTCACGGGCGGCTCTACTACCTGTATTGCGTCGTGCTGAGGGAATCAGCAGGGCGATTTGCCTCTGAACCACGACACCCTGCGTTTCACTCGTGGTCGTTACGCGTTTGCAGGGCTAGAGATGTATTGAGGCAGTGATCAGGAAGAGTACAATTGAGAGCATTTGTACTCTTCCTTAGCTCTCCGTTACTCTCTAGCCCCGCCGCTGCCAAAGGCCTAGCGAAAACTTCTAGTGAAACGCTGGAAGCGCTACGCTACGCTGCCGCAAAGTATAAACGCAGCCTAACCAGTGTGGACGCGGTCTACGCCCACTTCTTCTTATGATTGTTGGTAAGTATATTCCTCATCCCTGAGCCAGAGTAGGACGTGGCAGCGAATTGGTTACTTTGTGGCAATATTCAGTCTGCGAACAACTGTCTCTTGTTCTGGTTGGACTAGAGACACGACCAACTCAATTGTGGTCAAGATGAGAAATCCCAGAGAAGCATTGACATCTCAGGTTTCAGCTTGAAGCATGCACCACGCCTACCCGATTTTTTCGAGTATGTCCTTCACCCGGCGTCACATTTTTGTGCCGTGCAGTTTCCAGCAGTGGGCGGTCGCTTACCGGTACCAAGTAGTCCATGCAGGTACAAATGACAGGTCGTGTCGCACAACTGGCGATTCGAGGTCTGATAATTCAATTTTTCACTATAACTGCAGCCACTGGTCAGGCATGCGGTTTATACTCTTTGCCGCAGCGTAGCGTAGATCGCTTCCAGCTGTACGTCCAGCGGCAGTGGCGAGAGAGGATCGCACTGTATCGCAATCTAGCTTCACCAGCGTCACCAGCGGCACGCTGGCGTACGCTAGCGTACGCCAGCGTTTCTCCAGCGTTTCACCAGCGTTTTGCTAGCGCTTGCAGCGGCAGGGGAGTAGAGACTATGTGGCCGTGAGAGAAGCGGAATCGACGTGTATTGTAGAGACCATATGGCCGTCGGAGACGCAGAAGCGATGTGCATTGTAGAGACTATGTGGCGTCGGAGACGCAGAAGCAATGTGCATCGTAGAGACTATGGGGCCGTCGGAGACGCAGAAGCGATGTGCATTGTAGAGACTAAGGGCGAGTGGGAGACGCGCAATCGATGTTTTGTACCCTCCAGCTCTCCCATAGTCTCTACTCCCCTGCCGCTGCAAGCGCTAGCAAAACGCTGGTGAAACGCTGGAGAAACGCTGGCGTACGCTAGCGTGCCGCTAGCGTACGCCAGCGTGCCGCTGGTGACGCTGGTGAAGCTAGATCGATATGCATCCTCTCTTCGGCACTGCCGCTGGCGTACGCTGGAAGCGCTACGCTACGCTGCGCTACGCTACGCTACGCTGCCGCAAAGTATAAACGCAGCCTTATTTAAACTCGAGATGCGCACCCTCGCTCGGCGCGGATTTCCCCCACTGGTCTAACCCGGCTTTCTGTAACAGTTTTTCATTGTCAAAAACGGCTACAGGTCGTGAAGGCCAAAAAACCACTTGCCAGCCCACATTTGAACCCCCCCCCCAACCCTTTTTTTTTTTTTCGACCTCGCAATCCCACTCCCTGGCCCTTGTCGAACATCTCTCTTCCAACTGTTATACGTTGTATTCTTTCGATGATGAGACATTTATGAACTTGCTCACCTGCACGGAGAGGTATGCGGATGGCCATGCGTTCTTTCGTTTTATGTTTATACGTGAGAGTGAGCCATATAGGCCCAGAAGTAGCCTCCTTCAATGAAGTGTAATTTTCATTATGCGTTGCAATACAAACAAAGCTCGCCCCCGTCCTCCAAATATTTAGAATAATAACTCAATAAATCGAATTTAGGGCCAATTTGATTTTTTTGAAAGACGTCCTATGATTAGTTGACTCGCTGAATTCTGCGTGCATGTCATGTAAAGAACCACAATCGCAGAAACTCCAAACCCTTTCGCGAACTCGAAAGTGCGCCGTAAGCATACCAGAGGCTCGCAAAAGATGCCTGTCGACGCCGTCATTACTAAAGATGCCCACTGTAGAAAATAGCAATCTCGCTTGCGCTTTACCCCACTTTAGTCGTTGTCTCGCTCTCTCGTGGATGTACTGAGTGTTTTTAGCTCGGAATTGTATAGTCTTGTTCGCTGCGGACGCTGGGGCGTTACAAGGGAGGGGAGGTAGGGTGGAGCGGTTTTGGGGCGGCGCCGGCCTGTTGTCCGCCAATAGTGATCGTTCGCTAGCTTGCACAACTGGTGGAGAACAGGCCCACGCCGCGCCAAACCCAGCCCCCCCCTCCCCCGGAACGGCTCAGCGTCAGCAGCGAGACTGTACCCTGACTGCAGGATTGAGGGCCTGAATCAGGGCGTTTTTGACAGTTTTCGCTTCCTTCTTTACTGACGAGTAACTATGACCTAAATGTTAATGTGCCCCTGACGAGACGCTCGGTGGAGTGAATTTCCCTCATGTCCTCGTAGAGCCCTGTCATGCCGTTGTAACCGATATCATAGAAACTAGAAATTTCCTGTTTCTCTCGGGGGAGAATTAGAACAGCAGCAATAACCAGGGCACATCGTCGCTAGGGAAACCCCAACAGGGGGGTCGTATTTGGGCTGAGAAAAATTTATTCTGATAGTTGATTTTTTTCGGACGTTGTAAAAGGGGGAGGTCGTTCTTGCTCATTGTTGGGAGGGGAAGGTCGTATTTCTGGCGTTCCTAGGAGTAATGGAAGTGGTGGTTGACTTTTCGTGATTTTCCTGTTTCATGGTTTCATGCGTACTGCACTCCTCGCTCGACAGCAAAATTTTTGGGGAAAAGCAGGAACGTTTTCGAAAATCTTTGGAAAAAGTGGCAGGAAATTGGGGAAAATCTGAGAATCGGTAGAACGGGGGTGGGGAGGGGGGAGGTGTCGTATTGTCTCGCGGCT
>MU912440.1:0-17229 GCA_036418165.1 Cooperia oncophora
GGTACTGTTGCAAGCCCCGCCCTTTATCCCTGCCCACTTCTCAGCGCGGACACGGTTTTCCGAGATGCTAAATGAAATCTGCTCCCTCGACTTTTTTTCGTTTTTGCCCTTTGCACACACACTTCAACTGAAAAAGATTGATACCTATACAGATCTGACTCCGCCCACTTAACAATGAAGTTACGTAAGTTCTGAATTTTTATAACTTTTTTCGACGTAGTTCTTTTCACATCCAATCTTCACAAAACGAATAACCATGCACAGCACACCAGGCCCCGCCCCTCTGACCCCGCCCACTTGTGTTTATCGCGGAATTTTGGTTTTTCTTCCGGATTTTCGCTTTTTTAGGCTTTAGCGATTGGCTCCGCCCACCAATGGAAGCTCCGCCCACTTTGGGGAAGCCCCGCCCACTTTTCGAAAATGATGCAAATCGGCGGGCTAGTGTCCGTACTGGCGGATTACGGCCTCTCCCGTCGCTCAGAACAAAGTTTCCCTTTTTTCCGGTTTTCCTTTTTTTTCATTCTATGTGCCGTGTTCACTCCTTGACAAGTCTTTCGCTCGACTCTTCTCGCGCTATCTTTGGAATGCAAGGTACCCATTTCGTGGAAAACCAGCAGAACTGTGTCGCTGCACAAGGAGGGAGACTTCCATGATACTAGGCACTTACCGTCCCACCTGTTGTCTGTAATCTACAGATTCTTCACCCAAGCCATCCTGAGCAGGGTTGCCAGAACATAAACGAAGAACACTCATGCAAAAGCGGGGTTTCAGGGAGGATTCGGAGCGATCGACAACATAAACACGATAACGAAGCTTATCGAAGTGCCACAAGAGTACAACATGCCTATGCATTTCGTTCATCGACTTAAAGAAAGCCTTTCAATCTGTCGAGACTCAAGCGCTTATCGAGCACTTGGGCAACCATGGTGTGCCTTTTCAGAACATTAGGATTCATCGTTTGATTAAATGCACTTCACTACCAGGATCTCAACATTTTCTAAAGAGGTCATCATCGCCATCAAGAGCTATGTCCGAAAAGACAATATAACGAGGGCGATGTTTATGAGGAACCAGTCGGATCGCCGGCTTCGTCGGCCGATCCTCCTTCCGGATGTGTTGAGTGAGAAGTCCCATAAGAGGGAGGCCAGACCGGATCGATCGGCATTCGCCGCGAATGGTCGAAAACTATGGTATTTGGGATTATGCCTTTACCCGTTTCACTTTTGATTATAGACCCCTCCCCTTCCCCCCCTAGAGACAGTCAATCAAAAACTCTCTCTCCTTAGTGATTAGGAATCGCAGAATAAACTATTGCTGACGGTACCAACCATTTGTATACACCCTACGGTTATCCCTCAACTTCATCTGTCAAACCATTGCTCAGTTTCACCTTACCCCCATTTCGTGGGGGTTTTTCGGAGCGTTCTGACCGTTTTTGTCCTCGGCACCGTTCGAGCGAACGCCCTGCTCCATCAGGTGTGCTTCATTGATTTCGTCCGCCAACTGATTGCCTATCGTTTGCCACTTTTTCCACTCTCGGGGCTCTTTTGGAACCGAACTACGAATTTTTGAAATATGTAGCTCACAACTGTGCGCACGCCCCGCCCAGGGCGGGGCTTAGCTCAGTTCATGTGTGTTCCGTACATCTTGGCCCATGCCCTACCCAACCCACCCTTGACCCGCCCCCTCCAACTGGCTCTTCAGGTGATTCCGAATTTCCGGACACAGACAGACAGACAGACAGACAGACAGACAGACAGACAGACAGACAGACAGACAGACAGACGTTGCCGTTTATATATAGTAGGATGGATGGGTTTCTGATGCCCCATGCACGCCACGGAACGACTATCTGAGAACGGTGAAGCTATGTGTACGTGGGTCGCAAAATCGATATAATGATACTTAGCTGGGCAGGAGGAAGCGAGCAACTTGGAGAGGTAGAAGAGAAACAAAAGGCTCTGAGCCCAGCTCTTCGATTCGCTGGTTTTTCCTGCCATGCGTCCCCACGCCCATCGAGAGGGCAGTACTCGGAGTTTCCCGCCACACATAATAGAGAGGGAGTCCGAAGTTCTGCACTCCGCTGGCGATCGAATATCAGAGGTGCACGCGCATTCGTCAAGGTTTCGGATCAAGAATCCATTGGACAACTCTTGCTTTGCGCTTTGCAGGCGCGAATGAAGGCGGTATGGCGGCGTGAGACTTTAGGCTCAACAATTCATGCATTTGTTGTAGAGCTGGGGGTATATACGTACGTAACTCCTAGTAATATCGATCTGAAAAGCTGATAGTGTTATAGTGTAGCGCTTGATGAGGACCATTAAGGAAGAGGCATGAAAAATGTACAACTAACGTAACCAAATATTAGCGCCTGCGATCATTTGTTTGATTTCAGCGAATAGATGATGGGAGATGGGAGCGCTCATTGGTAGGCCTTCCTCTGCATGTAATGTAAATAAATTTGTATCATCTACTTGAGCGATTCCTATTGCACTGTATCCGTATCTACAGATTTTTATGATGAAACCACTACTCCTCCTGGGTTACCAACGTTACTCTCTCCGCTACGATTCCACTAACACAGTGGAATATGATATGCTCAGTGTACGCAATTTCCGCTTCCATTATGAAGTGGGCCTGGCAAAGATAGGCTAGCTCGGCGAAAACGGGCTTCAGAGAAGGAAGAGAGCTCGGCAGCCAGGCAATTCGCCTGGTTACTTTTATATCTCGGTGACTAATGAAATGTACATAAACATTGTGAGATTGCGCAGCGTCAGAGAATCTCCTTGACCTGTCGCGAGGTTTTTGCTTCGAACGACGGCATTTTCCTTCCGGTATCTGCATCTATTTGCACATTCAAGAACAGCTTCGTGAAAAAAAGATTCCTTCTCGGGAATCGTAAACGGTTTTTTCGAGTGGGTTATACCCAACAACTTCGTTCCGAAGTTTCGAGGCTTATGAGATAAGAATTTGAGAGTTGGTCATTCGCGTTTTTCCACACATCATGGTTTCTACGAAGCAACGTGCGCTGCCCAAGGCTCAGCGACACAGCCCACTGTTACGACCATCCCTCTGTTGGGGAGTTCCCGAAGACGGGGTGCCCTCATTCCGGAAACAATAGATCACTAGAAAGAATTGAGGCACACAACAGCCACAGAAGACAGCGCTGACCAAAATTGCTGTTAGAAGCCTAGGACGATTGCAAAAGTATTATTATGAACACGAATTCAGGCAACATTCGTCTCCCAATTCAGTGAGGCGATTGATTTCTACGTTGCATCGCAAGTTTGCCATTCATTTCTAATCACTGCCGTGACTTCAACATGGTGGCTGGCGTTTTTTGTTGCCAATCAGAACTCTATCTATTACATGCCAGATGAGCGAATTCATGGCGACAAGGTGCCCAGCAAGGAGTTGTTCTTGTAAGTTTTCCTATGATTACTCACCATAAAAGAACAGTTATAGAAAGTCTCACCAGCGTAAAAGGAACACTATGGAAATGGCTCAATTTTTTCATCACAGGTTTGTACTGGACCGGCAATCCGGCCTGGTCCACGTACATATCAGTTATAGTGTCATTCTTACTTGGAAAGCAACTCGGGCATGCATTTTGGCTACTCGAGCTCCAGCTCTGGTTTTCCGTTCGCTAAAGAGTGTCCTTCACCTAGATACACTACTCTTCTTGATGGCTCTAAAGAACTTCTGTTTCAGAAAATCATGGCAGAGAATACGTTCCATAGTCGAGAGTTTTCTGTAAATTGGCAAAGCTTCGTGGATTCCTCTATAATTCGGAAACGCTCGAGAAACATCCTGTATCTGAACTTCATTTCTATTGTGACCGCTTGCTCGTTTCGTTTAAAAGTAAAGAAGTCAATGAACAATCTTAAAAATCGAAGAGACAATCTCTCCAGCGCTTCAGCCTTTCTGTCGAATGCGCTGCCTTATCAGAGTCATCTCTTCTTCTTCTTCTTCAGCGTTTGTCCCGCCCTGTAGCAGGGTCCGCTCGTCTTATCTTGTCACGCCACTTCTCCCGATTGAATGCTTGGTCGGGATGGGTGCCAATGGCTTTAAGTTCGCATGCAACGTTTCTGACCGCAGTTGACTTGATAACTCGAGGCTCAAGACAATCGCAGACGGTCTCACAAATTCGCCGCGAGAACATGCACCACTCGAAGGCGACTTCAGGGCATTATTCGGCCACAAGAGCTGCACCGAATCTCTTCTGCATGCCTCCATTGCGATGCAATCCATACTTGTAAGGCGGCCGTCCATCGCAAACTCTTCATCTCTATCGGCTCTAACGCGCGCTCCTTCTTTTGATGTAGGCAGCATTCAGACCGGTATGTCGCGAGTGGTCAAGCGACGGTGCTACAGATTCTCGATCTGAGGCGATCTGGTATCGTCTTGTTGCAGAGAACGCCACCCATAAACCGCCACATAGACCAGGCTGCCCTCACACGTGCGCTCACTTCTGAGTCGAGACTACTATTTATCAGAGTTGTGTCATTATCGGGTTAATCTAACGAGAAAAAATAAAAACCTGGATCTTGAAAAGAACACAAGATGAGGTCACTCGGACAATAGCTGGTCCCCCCTTCACGCATAAACTTACTCGAGAGTGCTCTGCAATTCTAGAGTGAAGGACACATATCGAGGATTCCAAGCAAGTCTGCGCCTTTTCTCGTATACCATGTAAAGCATGGCTATACAACTTTGGTTAGCAATCTAAGTGAACGTAGAGGAATTTGATGGACTGAGAACAAAAGAAAACAAAATAAGCTGTGACACACCAACGAAATGAGGACGTGCTGACTTGCGCTGGACGACGGATCTACCATCCCGTCATCACCAGACATATAGAGGTCATTGGGGCGATTAGAGACCAGACATATAGAGGTCGTTGGGGCGACCAGAGACGGGACGAGAGCTCTTGCCGGACTTTGGGATGGTTGGCCTTGTTGGCAAAAAAATTGCTTGGAGCGCTGCGCAACCCGTGTCGCATGGACTGCTCGGGAGCTGGTTTCTTATTCACTTGGCATAATGATTCTAGGGAGCTCATCATACCCTCTACGTGGGGAGCCAATGGGAATACCGCTAACCGTATTGCATGATCCAACTTCTATTCCGAGCTTTACACGTAATGCTTTGACTGAAGATCATTGAGGCTACCAACATGATTTCATCGTTTTGATTGCTGGTCGTGGGCACGAACATCTTCCTTCTGGGGGGTTTGCTCGTAAATGCACGATTTCTTAGTCGACTCTCCTATCGGGGTTCAGGGGGACCAGCTTACTGTCTTCCCTCACGACTAATCGGTGGTTCAAGGGCCTCGCAGCAGCAGCAGTTGACCACCACTGCCTCACGACTCTCCCGGGGACTATACCGCTTTCCCGCACCTTTTAGCTACCGCTTCCCGGGGGACAACCCGGGCCTAAGCCCATGGCAGGCTGCAGGCAACGGCAACCCGTTGGGCATATCCATGTGATGAGTCCGACCTCCCCTTTGACCATTCCCTGGACTCCTGGGTGAGCGGCCCTATCACTGTTACAGCCTGCTGTACCGGTCTATTAGCATACCCACCTGAACCACCATACCACAGATGCATAACAGCCAAATAGTAGAAACATCAGATCCAACAACATTAACCTACAACGTAACAAACCCCTCCTACCCCCCCCCGAACCCAACCAACATTTTGGCCCATTTGCACTGTCGCTATCAAGTCAAATTTATCAGCAACAACTACAACATATATACCATTTTCACTTTGAATTCACCACTTTTCAAACCAAATTCACCACTCTTCTTAGACCAGGCAGTTCACCAACCAAATCACGCCAGACACCACCGCGAACCCTGCCCCGACGGTCACGCCTACTTGTCAGCGCGGACATAGATTTTCAACACATGACTGACTCCGCCCATTCTTTAAAGTTTGTTGCGAACTTCAAATCTTCATAACTTTTTCAATTTTTAATTTCACATCCACTCTTCGCTCGTAAATGCATGATTTCTTAGTGGACTCTCGTATCGCGGTTCAGGGGGACCACCTTACTGTCTTCCCTCACGACTAATCGGTGGTTCAACGAAGGTACTCGTAGACGCGCATTCATGCACCGGCAATTTAGGCTCCGCCCCTTTGGCCACGCCCACTTGCTGTTTGCGGAATTATGATATTTTTCAAAATTTTTGCATTTTTGGACTGCTCCATGAAGCCCCGCCCACTGTGAGAGGCTCCGCCCACTTTGAAGAAGCCCCGCCCACTTTTCAAAAATGGTGCAAATCGGCAGTATAGAGCCATGGCTTGCATGGCAAGGGTATTGCTGGTCATTAGGAACAAACTTTGCCTGATTTATTTGTTCCGAGTGACGGACGAGACCCTAGCATGCAAGCCAAGGCTCTATACTGCCGATTTGCACCATTTTTGAAAAGTGGGCGGAGCCTCTCACAGTGGGCGGGGCTTCATGGAGCAGTCCAAAAATGCAAAAATTTTGAAAAAATATCAAAATTCCGCAAAAAGCAAGTGGGCGTGGCCAAGGGGCGGAGCCTAAATTGCCGGTGCATGAATGCGAGTACCTTCGTTGTGCGAAGAGTGGATGTGAAATTAAAAATTGAAAAAGTTATGAAGATTTGAAGTTCGCAACAAACTTTAAAGAATGGGCGGAGTCAGTCATGTGTTGAAAATCTATGTCCGCGCTGACAAGTAGGCGTGACCGTCGGGGCAGGGTTCGCGGTGGTGTCTGGCGTGATTTGGTTGGTGAACTGTCTAAGAAGAGTGGTGAATTTGGTTTGAAAAGTGGTGAATTTGGTTTGAAAAGTGGTGAATTTGCTTTGAAAAGTGGTGAATTTGCTTTGAAAAGTGGTGAATTTGGTTTGAAAAGTGGTGAATTCAAAGTGAAAATGGTATATAATACTACACCAGCCGGCTTCGCCGGCTGACTCCGGCGCGCCTCCTAGGATACTGCGCGGCTCCGCCGCGCTTACCTTCTTCCACACATTTCATTAGCCGCCTAGTATCAGGCTCTTCTTTTACCCGAACAGGTGGTCAACATTCTTTGACCAATAGCATCATACCTGCTCCTTTCAACACTATTACGGTGTATGGAGTGGTGGTAAGGAGCGTTGATCAAGTGGACAGATGAGAGAAAAGCCGGGTATTAGTCGAGCATTTGATCGTACGAATGTAGGTAGGCGCGATGGAGCCACGCCCCGCAAAGCCGGGCCGTATCACATAGAGGTCCGAAGTGCCTGGAGTGCTCTGGAACCGCTTGAAGAATTTTTGAGGCTGGCCCCGCTCACCTTGACGCACGCTCCACACACAACAGGTATGCTTACACTTGTGAACCGGTGACCCCTCGATGACCTTAAACCACTTTTTCCCGGTGTCTGGAGTGCTCTGGAACCGTGTTGTGAATTTTTAAAATTTCTCCACCCACTTCAGGGCACGCCCCGCCCACAACGTATGCCTCGCGCTTCTCAACTAATAACCCCTCGCTGATCTTAAACTACTTTTTCCCGGTGTCTGGAGTGCTCTGGAACCGTTTTGCGAATTCTTCCCGAATTTGGCTCCGGTGCAGGCTCCGCCCACAGCGGGAGTGCCTCGCACATCCTTACATTTGATCACTTGGGGACCATAATCCACATTTTGGCACCTTCTGCAGTGCTTTAGGACCAAACTACGACCTCTTTATACTGTTGCTCATATGCACGCCCGCCCACTGTAGGCGGGCCTCAGCACGCCGTAAACATGGTGGACTCTTGCCAGACGTTAATCTTCGTCATGGACTTTTCTGCGATCCCTAAACATTTTCGGGGACCGAGTTACCGACCTTTGTGGGAAGCGCCGCCCATCTCAAGTACGCCCCGCCCATTTCGGGTGTCTCCTCCTCCATTTGGCGTGCCAACCCAGTGCTAACCTAAATCCACTTTTTCTAGTCTCCGAACTGTTAGTTATGGGGATTTTTCAGTGACACGGGAAGCGCCGCCCATCCCAATTCAAGTGTATCTCCTCTGTTTTGTCGGCCAGGCCCCTTTGTTAACTTTAATGCACTGTTTCCTCATCTCGGGACTGCTCTGGAACCGATTATGACTTTTTCAGTGACATCGCTAAATTTCGACACACGCACCGCCCACTGTGGCGCGGGCTTACTTTACCATGGGTCATTGCGGTGCTGTATGGGTTCTGTCCCATGCTCTATCCATCCCCACCCTGACCCGACCCCGCCAGGCTCTTCTTCAGGTGCTATGAATTTCGTGACAGACAGACAGACGCACACACACACACACGGACATAGCCGATTAGATAGGATATTTATTGGCTCACGTGCTAGCGATAACCTGCTTCCAACATATGTCCTCAAATCCTGCCGTAGCTGGACTACCATCCATTAGGTTGTCCGGAAAGTTCTCAGCGTTTTGAGTGTTTCACTTTAAACGATCATAACTTTTTTAATACTCATCGGATTTAATCGAAATAAGCACCATTCGAATCAGCACACTTTTGCCAATGTGACACAGTCGATAAATCCCATCAAAGGAAAACTGGGTGGTCGAGAATCCACGAAATCCACGAAGGCTTTTTTTGCCTGGTCCTGATTGATGAAGTATTTTCCAGCAAGGAAGTTCTGAAAATGTTTGAAAAGGTGATAGTCGGTTGGTGAAAGGTCTGGAGAATATGGCGGGTGAGGTAGAACTTCAACCCCCAATTCGTTCAATTTATGGATAGTGATTTGTGAAATGTGAAGTTATAGTGGATCACACCAGCCGATGACCACCACACTGTGACCATAATCTTTTTTTCGTGAGGATTCGGCTTTGGAAATTGCCTCGGTGGTTCGTCGGCATCCAACCACTGTCCGGAACGTCTCCTGTTATCATACATGATCCACTTTTCATCACAGGTGACAATTCGGTCCAAAAACGGGTCGTTTCTGTTGCGCAAAAGCAGTGAAGAAGAAACCTCGAGACGTGCCAATTTCTGCCAATGCCAATTTCTGCCGGTCACTCAAATTGTGGGACACACTTGTTTTTTTTCACCTTCCCAATGCGTTTCAGACCATCCGCAACAGTGGATTTGCCAACGCCTAGCTTTTCTGCAATCTCTCGAACTGTTTGGGATGGGTCAGCCTCCACAAACGCCTTCAAATCCTCGTCAGGTATTGCTTTAGGTCGACCGCTACGAGGTTCATCTTCAAGGCTGAAATCTCCAGAACGAAATTTGTCGAACCATTGTCGCACGGTGCTTTCTCCAACACTCCCCACACCTGGTTAATTTGTCGAGCTGTCTCGACTGCGGATTGACCCAATTTGTAGTTGAAGAAAAATATCGTCCGAAGTTGCTCTTTTGACATGCTTCAAAAAGTCTTGGGAAAAGGGGGTTTATCAAGCAATGGTGAAACGGCAATTATACCATCAGATAGCGCAAAAATTCTCTTTCAGGATGTACTACTGAGACGCAAGGGAGAATGAGTTTTTAATCAGCAATGAATGTACAAAAAATAGTAACACAAAACGCTGAGAACTTTCCGGACAACCTAATACACTTGCTTTGCATGGCGCAAGTTCTACGTGAAGCAGTGGGAATGTGCGCGATCGCATAGCTACTCAACCACTTCCACGGGCATCAAGGAAACTTTCTTGCTTTCGAATCTAACGGCTATGTCTTCTCGGATCGACAACTCCAGTTGTTGGATTTCCCAGTTGACGTCACTCAAGCACATCAGCCGATGCTAAATGGAACCGAGAGACCTGTCCGGACGTAGTAGTTGTACTACTGGCTTTCGTCAACACTGTGCTGTGCGAGCGACAGCGACAAAGTCCCAGCCCATGCCGAATGCGACAGTGATCTTCTGAAGATCAATCAGATCTGGGTTTTCAACACAACTTTCATATTAGACCCCAATAGTGGCCGTCAGTTGCATTGCCGCCTGCCCCGGGAAGGCCTTGAACTTCACGGTCAGAAGAGTTCGTTGTTGTGAAAGCGGGGACCCCTTGTCTGATATCGGTAACACAAATATCCGGTGAAAAAGTAGAACATCCTCTGTCGTCCAGAAAGAAAGGATCAAAACCTATATGAATCCTTGAAATCAATTTTCCACAGCTTTTCCGCTATGAATTCCGTGAGCACAGACACACACAGGCATACTTAGCGGATTATGTACCAGTCGGCTCGCCGGCTGGCTGAGCTGACATTATGGTAAGTAGCAGAGCTTGCTGAAGTGCAGTGATGACAGAAAGCCGGGTATCAGTCGTGCATTTCAACGTACGAAAACGGTAGGGTAGACGAAGCCACGCCCGCCCGGCAAGGCTGGGCCGTATCACAGAGGAGGCGCGCCGGCGTCAGCCGGCGAGCCGACTGGTATCGAATGCATTTACGACGACCGGTGGTTAAGTGCATGGCTGCCGATGCACTGAAGCTCAGTAAAAGTAGGCAGCTCGTGCTTGAAGGACGCACATCCCACTGGGTCTCTATACGCCATAGACCAATCAATCTTTGCCGTATGTTTCTTTTCTCCAACGACTTTTTGTGATCCCTAAAGTCACTCAAGGTCCAAAATATGAAATTTCGTAGAGAAGCACCGCCCATCTCAAGTAACTCCGCCCATTCCGAATGTGTCTTCTCCATCTGATGGGGAAACCCTTCGCTAGTCCAATCTAACTTTTCTCCCAGCTCGGGACAGCTTTGAAGATAGTACTCGTGCACTTAACATCAAAATCACAGCCGCCATGATTTTCCCTCCTATGCTTGCCGAGCGGTGCAACTAAACTTTCGCGTCTTTTGCTAGCCAGGTGTTCTTTTACGCGTATACATAATTGCCTCCCAGTTTCACCGATATATAATGCACCACAGGTCAAACATTCTATCTGGTAAATTACAGCCCATTGTGTACAGTCACCCACTTTCCCATACGGACAGATCACGCAGTTTCCATGGTGCAGGTTCGGTCATAGAGGCGATTTCTGACCAACTGGTGTTTGATATTGTCCTTTGGTTTATTTACCAAAAGAACGTCGTTGGCCAGATCAGCCCTACGGATGCACTGCTGTATAACTGCGGTAAAGTGGTCCGATATGAACGGTAGCTGAAAACGTATTTTATTTTCAGCTCTGTGTGGGAAAACTCTCGGTGTGCTTCGCGTGCGCCGCTGCTGCCAGGCTGTGTAACCGTTGAGATTAGCTATTTGGGTGGCTAATCTCCTGGATTCTTCTCGCTCCTCGTTGCCGGTGCAAACCCCTACGGCAGTTTTGTACATGTTTCGTAGCACTGCACGTTTGACAGCTCTGGGGTGTGCCGACGTTGCATGAACGATGATGTTCTTGGAGCTCTCTTTTCTATACCACTTCACATTGTACTGTCCATTTGATACCTTTATCTGAATGTTCAGATATGGTAACCAACCTTCGCGCGGTACTTCCCGAGTCAGCCTGATGTACTGCGATTGACTGTTGAGGATATCGAACAACTCATCCATTTCTGACTGAGTTCTTGTGATGAACGCAACAGTCATCAATGTATCGGCAGTACAGAATGGGTAAGCGAGCCAGCACTGGACGTTCAATTCTGCTCATAAAGCAGACGCTGGAGTTTCCTTTTCGTCTGTAGTTCCTTGGTCTGGACTTGCAACTAGTTGAGGGCGGGCCCGTGTTGAATAGGATAGATAGTATTCAACGAGTTTCGGTATGCTTTCAGGCCTTTGAAAACGACGAGATTGTCGAAACGTCAGGCGTAAATAAAGTATTCCACCATACAAACCTGTTTGGCATAAGAAAGAAGTTATCAGTTCTATAAGTACCAAATGCCCAAGGTTCTCAAGTTAGCGTCATTTTGTCCTGCCGTGTATTAACACATTGACGACAGCGTGATACGCATTTAATGCGCGCTTTGTGGGCCACGTGGGACCGCGCGAATTGTATACGAATCACGATCAACAAATCCATATCTTTCACTAGTGCATGATTTTTTGTTTAGTTTCTCCTATTCATTCTATAGGCCAGTCCTTAGTATACTCGTACAACACGTGGTCCATGGAATAATTTAGTACACACTAGTTTAGCAAAGATTTCCTGTGGAAAGAGCACTATAAGCTTGAATTGGTTTGCTCCTCAACTTTGGATTGGTTTGCTGTTTAACTCTTTGCCAACAAATACAGACAATTACAACATTGATAATGATGAAAAAATATAAGGTGAAGGATTCTGAATCCTATAGAAAGCACGATTTGCGTTTTTTTTATGAAAAAAATTGGTTACAGACAAATTCCTGGCCCTGGTGCAAAGAGAGTTGGCCAGCCCAGATTTTTCCATGGTAAATAATTGACTTACCTCACAATTGCTCTCTAAACCAGGTTTTTCGATCCAATCTCCAAAAAGCGCTTCGTGGGACGGCTTGAATTGTATGCGTACCGCGCTTGTGGCGTTCAAGAAAGCGCGCGTGTCCCACGAGGCCGAAAAGTAAAAACCCGCGTTGTCGTCAAAGTGTTAATCTTACTCATCTTCGGGATTTATCCTGCCAGCTGCCCTAAGAGCGAAAAGGCGTGGAGAGCACTCAATTTCTCACTAGTCGGTCAATGAAAAGAGGAAGTGCAGGTACAAGATGTTGAACGTAGGGCGACAGATCTGGGTGAAGTCGCAAATATTCACGAGCATTCATTAGGTCATCACATCCAGAAAGTGCCGCGATATATGGAAAAAATGGCAGAAAAGCAAAGTGTTGAAGCAAGCGATTACTATATTATTCGGAAGCTAGTACCTCTAGCTATGTATCTGTGAAATTTAGTAGACCTACTCACCGAAGAAGCCTGAGTGGTGAAAATCAGCGCCGACTTTCAAATCAGGCGTCATAAGAGGGAAGTGCGCTGCTCAAATTTGACCTGCGCCGGACCAGTAGTTGTGTGTAATGGTGTTCTCGAAATACAAGGTGGAAGGTTTGGTTCAGGAGCCCGAAGAAGGAAGAAAGGAAAAAATTTGTTGTCGTGGATGGTCCCATAATGTTCATCCTGCACAAGAAAAAAGGGTGGATGAAGTCAAGCGCTGAATGTCTGATCCAGAGCCTGGACCTTTGTCGAGGCCCGCGAGACTGACATACCTGCTGCAACTACTGGCCGAGTTGTGCGTTAACTGAGGATGGTCAAGATGGTGTGCGCATGGGTAGCTAATTTTCTTGGACCTACTTAACCTAAGGCCAGAATATTACTTTTCTATCTGTTTTTCTCTTCGTTTTATATGAATAAGATCATCGGCACTTTTGAATGGGATGGCCTAATAGAAACACACTTACTTGAAATCACATGTAACGCATATGCTGTAAGTTTTCACCTCCCATGAACGACAATGCTTTGCGCGGAGTCCGGATTCGGGATGCAGCTCCTGATGAGTGACAAATATAGCGGATTCATGCTTGACAGTGACCGATGATAAATTCATAGTTTGCTACGGAGGTGCTATGATCTAAAGTAGTGTCTCCGAGCGAAGCTTGAAAGCGTTTTGCTCAGAAGACGAACACGGCAAGCGACCATTCAGACTGTCCATCTCATGTATAGGTTGAAAAAAAAGTTTATCACTGTTCTGACTATTTCCACTTTTATTTTCTAATTCCAGAGGAGATTAGTCAGCAGTATACCTTTCACTGTTAGTCTCCACCTAATGGGCAGGTAACCACTCTCTCCCTCCCATAACCAAGGAGGTTGCGTGTACAGTAAGTCGGCAGCTTCTCCACTGAAGTCATCAAAGCTGCTAAACGTTTTTCTTCGCTAAGAAAGCCTCAAGGAGGTAGAGCACGTAGCACGCGTAAGGGACTACGTCAGGAAAACATGAAGCGGGATCTGGTTTCAAAGCTTTGTTTCTTAAAGGCACTTTCCGCGATAAAATAAGGCTATGACCTTTCAAATGTGTCAGACGATCCGGAAGGAGATTGCGGAGGCTGCGCTACCTTTAGAAAGTGAAAATCCGCAAGAATTTCGCTTCAAGCTAACCAATTAGGCCCAAGGGCGCCCCTTAGGCCCATGCCGACCCAACGGCTGCTAGACTAGCTGAGTAGGCCCTATGCTATCTTCTCCATTCCGAATGGTGAGAGTGAGGTGATAAGATAAAAGAGCTGATATCTTTATGATAACGACGAGTGGAAATTCGTACAAACATGCGTTTTCTTCATTGCATGCATGTACAAGTTGGGGTCGATACGGTATCCTATTTAGGGCATTTTCGGCTGTTTTTCTGCTGCTTTTCTCCGCTACTCAGATACCTAGCCTTTCTTCGTTCCTATGTGGGTTCCGTTACCCACAATTTGTGGTCGCGGGCTTTGCCTCTTATTATTTGTAGGTCCTCCATGGCGTTGTGGGGTTCGCGCCTTCATAAACGAGGTGCGGCCGAAGCTAGTTTCGGTCATTTTTCTCCTACAGTTTCCACGGGCTTCTGGAGCTGAGCGGCACAAATGTTAGCGGCAACCGTATTTTTTAAGGGCAGCTACGTTTGTTTCCAGGTGCTTCCCTCTTCCCAGGAACAGCACTGGGCAACGTTCCGAGATATAACCCGGTCACGCTGTTAGGAAATGGATCTTCGGCGCTGTTTATCGACGGGGGGGGCATTTTGTACTATCACTGCTTCCCTTGTTCCGGTTTGCAAATCTCACTTTAGTAAAACTTGTGAACTCTTGTAAAGCTGGAGCAGGATCGTCTAGCCGCCATCCCAAAACGTGTCAACTCAAGAAAACGCTAGCTACATGGGTAGACATATCTATGGAAAGCAAAATATGCCCCCCGTTGATGAACTGCGCCTGGATCTTCTTTTTTAGAGGGACAACGTTACTGCGTGATCTGATAATCGCAGAGGATCCACCACCCATCTTCAACTAAGCAGTCTCTCCAAAAACTCTTTTTAGAGGTGAAAAGGGAGACTGGACCAAGGGCACGCCGTGCGGTTGCAGTCGATAAGGCATGAGTGGTCATCGAGCCAGTATTAGGTTGTCCGGAAAGTTCTCAGCGTTTTGTGTTACCATTTTTTGTACATTCATTGCTGATTAAATCTCATTCTCCCTTGCGTCTCAGTAGTACTCCTCAAAGCATTCTTTTGCGCTATCTGATGGTATGGTTGCCGCTTCGTCATTGCTCATAAACCGCTTTCGCAACTTTTTTGAAACTTCAAAAGAGCACTTCGGACAATTTTTTTTCGGCTATAAATTGGGGCAATCCGCAATCGAAACAGCTCAACAAATTAACCAGGTGTGGGGCCCAATAGTGCTAGAGAAAGCACTGTGCGGCAATGGCTCAACAAATTTCGTTCTGGAGATTTCAGCCTTGAAGATGAACCTCATAGCGGTCGACCTAACAAAGGCATACCTGACGGGATTTCGAAGGCGTTTGTGGACAGCTGCCCATCGCAAACAACTTCGAGAGATTGCAGAAAGCTAGGGCGTTGAATCCAGTGCTGCAGATGGTCTGAAACCCAGTGGGAAGGTGAAAAAACTCGACAATTGGGTGCCCCACAATTTGAGTGACCGGCAGAAATTGGCACGTCTCGAGGTTCCTTCTTCACTGCTTTTGCGCAACAGAAACGACCCGTTTTTGGAACGAATTTTCTACTGTGATGAAAAGTGGATCATGTATGATAACAAGACGTTAGGACAGTAGTTGGCGCCGACGAACCACGCGAGGCTAATTTCAATAGCCGAATCTTTACAAAAAAGAGGTGTGTCACGTGGAGATCGGCGGTGTGGGTCCAGCTATAATCTTTTTGTCACGCAGCAAATCTCATCACAGCAGAGTGCTACTGTGAAAAAAATCGACGAAATGTACGAAATTGCGTCAGCTGCAGCCAGCACTTGTCAACAGAAAGGGTCCGATTCTTTTGCATGACAACGCCCGCCCACACGTTTCACAAATCACTATCCATAAATTGAACGAATTGATTGAAACGAATTGAAGGTTTGAAGTTCTACCCACTCCGCCATATTCCCAGACCTTTCGCCGACCGACCTTATCACTTTAATCATTTTAGACTTTCCTGCTTGAAAATACTTCATCAAATTAGGCCAGGCAAAAAGGCCTTCGTGGTTCGATGAATCCAATGATATTAATTAAAGTATATGACGTTGAAGTGAAACACTCGAAACCTGAGAAATTTCCGAGACAAACCCCCACATCTGTTTCGGTAGTCAAAGAGTTTACAGGCGCTTGACGACTGCCAACTTCCTTCGTACACCCGAGGTCTGCCGCAAGACTGCGGATGGTTAGACTCCAGCTCTCCTTGACTGCTTCCAGCATGGTGGGTACTTCCACTCCGGGGTCATCCCAACCAGGGTTCGTCTTCGAGGATCGTGTCTCCTTTCGCAAAGCAAGCGAATGAAAGGTGGAACGAAGGTGGTGAAAGAGGTGTTCTCCGCCCGTGCGATTTGCGGACAGCTGCCGCGGCTTCAGTGCCGCAGTGCCTCCGATAGAAGATGATGACCTGAAGATGCTCGTATGAAAGTGACCTCCCGTAATTGATCCAGGGAAGAGCATCTTCCCCTCACACAGCTCTTGGATGGAGCCTCCTAGAATGCTGTACAAACATAGCATCTCACGGATTTTTGAGCATCAAGATTCCACTGTCGCTTAAAGACACATAGTACGCTCATACATTTGAGGGTGTATGAGACTATCAGCCCCCCAGATGTCGATGTGTCGTGGTCCCCCCGCCCAAACATGCCCAGGAATGGAGATACAGGGCCGTGAAACACGCTAATTCCTCCATGCTCCGCCCACTGCCTTTTTACGGCGCAGATTCCCGCCGTTCATAACATCCGTCGTAAGCGCGCCTGTGCGTCGGCCCTTGGCACTGTTGCAAGTCCTTTTAATGCGCCTCAAATACCAAACGGAAAACGCAATTTTCTGATTTAATATTCTCTAATTTACTAGGACCCGGGAGCCCAAGCCATAGAAATACTTAGAACAAACAAGTGGGACGCTTGGGCTGTTTATTTTCATGTTTTGTGGGAATGCGCGGCCCTTGATGGATACTGCAGATGCAGCCGAGTTGCTCTTGAGTTCTGCCCTTGTCATCATCTTCTGCTCTTATTTTGTAGCACCTCCAATGTTATCCGCATCAGGAAATTGCGTTTTACTTGTATTTGAGAGCGCAATTAAAGGACTTGGCAAAGTGCCAAGGAGCCGCACGCGACACGGCGCGCTTACGACGGATGTTATGAACGGCGGGAATCTGCGCCGTAAAAAGGCAGTGGGCGGAGCATGGAAGAAT
>MU912440.1:38109-57245 GCA_036418165.1 Cooperia oncophora
AGAGAAATTTAAAGAGGTCGTGTGGTCCTAGATGATATGATATATGATGATCTGGACTGGACTCGTCTCATGATAAAAATATCATCTTGCTCACTTAGTTGAATTCTTCGACGGAGTTGATAAGTAAATTGAAACGTGTGTGTCCTTCAAAATTTTTAGAGTTATACCTCTGATGAAATTCCTTGTCCAGTCTGTATTTCTTGCTAAATAGGAACCAGCCATCACTTCCCAGTTATAGAAGCGATCGTAGAATATGATATCGGCTTGCTTATCAATGAATTCTTCGATCGTCCTTAATTGAGGCTGATTGAGATTGACATCACTAGCTCTGACGTATGTGCTGGGTTGTCAACTATTTGCATCATGAGAGCATTCGAAGCTAAACCACATTAGCCGGAGAACTCGCAAACTCTCCGCTTCCACACAACAAATGCACTTTGATCTCTCCAAGAGTGGACCCGTTGCTGTTGCACCTACCTAGCGGCGCTTACTCGTGCGTACTATCTCGTAAACCAGAAGGGCACCAAAGAGCAAACCGAAGGTTGTCCCAACCTTATCAGCACGATGAAGGTGAGAAACACCGGAGAATCCTATCAGAGTACAGAGGCGAGTCAGAGAGTCAGAGTACATGACCCGCGTAATGCGCTGTAATGCGCGTCGATGGGCTCCAATCACAACTTCCAAGTCCACTTCAATGCTATAGACGCCAGGCGGGTAGAGATCGCCTGTGCCTAGTGGCTTGGTAAAGCTTGCTCAATCACAGATTTGGTATCTGGTCCGTGTTTTGGAAGAATATTGAAGAATAAGAGGTTACAGATCGTATAAAGACAGCGTTTATCCTAATATTATCCTGTTTTCTTTCAAACACATAGATTCCTGCCTGCGGCACAGCGCATCATCGTTAGGCGTAAGGGAGAAGAGGGAGTCGTACTTGGCTGTTAAAGTGAAAGGTGTAGAAATGAAGGGGCGGTCAGAACCGAACAGCGCGAAAGTGTCAGTGTGCTAAGTGCTGTAAACAAAAATCGCTTTTTACAGGGCCCGGATATGCAAAGAAACAGCCCAAATGTCGATCATTAGAACTGGTCTACGGAATACTGATAGGTTTTCAAATACGTGGATGACTAAACGGTACAGATTATGCTCTGGTGCGCAGCTAATAATGGGGCGTGTCCGCGCGACTGTGTCTTGTGCAAGGCCGACCGCAATAGGCGCGGCGCCTTTTTTCTTTCGGCAAGCAGTAAGACTATCATATCGTTCGTATCAGTCGTTTCTAGCAGTCGATGTAGGTCATCCGGCAAGTGGTGGGGAACGCATGCGGTGGAGAAAATTAGGCAGAAAATAAAATAAAGGTAAAAAAAGTTCGAAGCACATATGATCCGTTTCTCTTGTTCCTCTAGAGAAATCATCGTCTCGCCAACCCCCAAGTTCATCCGTAAGGATGGGTGACGAAACATGTAGAGGAAAGGGTCACAAAGATGGAAGAAGGGCACCACACAAAGTGGTTAACAAAACGTGTAAGAGGAAAAAGATTTGGTCGTACTTCATAGGTCGAAACAACTGGGGGAGTTCCAGGTAAGGAAACAACTCACACGGCACAGCCGCGCTGCACTGTGACGCGACAGCGGCTGCGGCTCGGTGACGGTGAATCAGCTGATTTCGATGGAATTCGGCTGCAAATTCCCACTTTTTCAGCTCTTCAAGCTTCTAAAGTGGAAGGTGAGTTATTCTGAACAATTTTGAATTGTACTGGCTCTGATTTCCTTTATTTTTATGTCGATTATTATGCTCTTTTCCTTGTATTTTGCCTTATTTCAGGCATTTATTCAAATGGCTTACATTCTTTCAGATTCATTCAGTACAATTTAAATTGGTCAGAATAACTCACCTTCCACTTTAGAAGCTTGAAGAGCTGAAAAAGTGGGAATTTGCAGCCGAATTCCATCGAAATCAGCTGATTCACCGTCACCGAGCCGCAGCCGCTGTCGCGTCACAGTGCAGCGCGGCTGTGCCGCCCCGACAGTCACTGTAAAACCTAAACGGTAAAAAGAGACTTATTGTTGCACTTTGAGAGTTTTGTTACCTTTTCAGTCATTTGCGAGTGAGTACTTGCGACTTGTAACTTATAAATATATTTCTGTATCTATATGTTCGTTATGCTAGTAACAACAAAGTTCTCCGCGATCATTTCTTAAAAGTAGTTTGCTATCGAATGTATTTAAGAAAGAACAGTATTCGCTAAGCTCTATGTTCCCGGTATATAACTGAAACCTTGTTGATGAAGGAACCATACGGTGATGTTTGTGGCACTATAAGGAAATCTGATTACATTGCAGTCGAAGTCTTCCATTTACACAACTTGGTACTAATTTCACGGTTTAGTCTAGGAAATTGCTCATAATTCTACTGATGTGATGTTTTCAGTAGAAAGGGTGTTTTTAGAAATATACAGTAAGTTGTTCATCGAGATCGCTATCCGTTTGGTGCACGAAGAGCAAATCGTCTATTATCTATATGGAATGAACAGCTCACTACTGTTGGATTTTTTGGATTTTCCATAGAGTTATTACGTGACAGAAGCGCAGGTTCTGCACTGTGCGGGCTAGAATTGCCGCCCTGTGAAACATCATTATTATGTTCAAACGTATTGTTTGGGGAAAGACGAAAACTATTACGTAATAGTTAGTCAGTTAGGTATACTAGGTTACTGGCTTCCGTAGTATCTGCAGTTGCTTTTCATTCCTTTACCACCCGTGGAGAAAAAGCATAGTAACCGTTAGTGACGATCATAGATTTGCATTCTTGAAGCAAATATTGAAGAATTCTCGCCCATCCTAAGAATTAGGTCATGTTCCAAGTTTATGAACGTCTCCGTGAGATCCGCAGTGAAAATTTTGGAATTGTCGAATGGGATATGGTCTAAATCTTGACTTATATCAATACCAGCCGGCTTTGCCGGCTGACTCCGGCGCGCCTCCTAGGATACTGCGCGGCTCCGCCGCGCTTACCTTCTTCCACACATTTCATTAGCCGCCTAGTATCTTTTACCCGAACAGGTGGTCAACACTCTTTGACCAATAGCATCATACCTGCTTCTTTCAACACTATGACGGTGTATGGACTGGTGGTAAGGAGCGTTGATCAAGTGGACAGATGAGAGAAGCCGGGTAGTAGTCAGTGCCTGGAGTGCTCTGGAATCGCTTGAAGAATTTTTGAGGCTGACCCCGCTCACCTTGACGCACGCTCCACACACAACAGCATTCTGTCGCCTTAAAGCGTCTTGCTTTGGAATGCACTCCCGCATTCAGCAGTGGAACGCGTTAAATGGCCTCACTAAGGTTGTTGATGGAAGATAATTGTGGTAAGCGTGATTAAGTGAATTGATGCTGTTCATAACATCTCTGTAAACAAACCCATGCATTTGGAATAGAGCTAGCTTAGCGGTCGTACATGATGTCGTTACTAATAAGCAGCGAGGAATGAGTTCTGTTGGAATCATTGAGATCGTTATACTTGAGTCATATCGATCGCATTGTTGTTGTGAGCGGTGAAGCGGATTTTCCCATGTTACCTTGTCAATTTTAGCTCCTGTCACTTCCGTACCCGCCAATAACGCTATCGTCCCTTATGACTACCATCACCCTGTATCGCCTCTCGGATCCGAGGTCCCACGTTGCTGTTACGTTACAAAGATGACCCTCCCTTCCGAAGCCGCTTATCGTATCTTATCAACTGTTATCACTTTCTGTCACCCGCCAATATGTTCCCGTCCCACACCCTATATCACCTCTCGGATCCAAGGACCCACTGTTCCTGTGAGCCGCACTATGAATTTGGTAGTCCTTCCCTTCTAATGCCCATTATCAGATCTTATCAGCTGATATCACATCCTGTCACCTACCAATAATGTTTTCGTCCCACCCCCTATTTCACTGCTCGGAACCAACGTCCCACTGCTGCTGTCACCCGCGTTATGAATATGGTGACCTCCCCCTTCTAACGCCTCTTATCGTATCTTATCAGCTGATATCACTTCCTGTCACCCACCAATAGTGTTCCCGTCACACCGCCTACATCACTTCTTGAAATCAATGTCTCACTGCTACTGGGACCGGCGCTATGAATTTCGTGACACACAGACAGACGCACACACAAACATACACACACACTTACAGACATACTTAGCGGATTATATAGAGTAGGATTATCAGTCGACAAGTATGTCCTAATTGTCGTAGCAATTCTGTATTACTTTGGCGTAAGTAACAAAGTGATTCCCGAGGTGCGGGAAGACTATAAGTAGTACCTGGGCCAAGGGCTCAATAGTGCTGTCATGGGCACCTGGGATGTATCTGATTTCCTTGTATTAGGTTGTCCGGAAAGTTCTCAGCGTTTTGTGTTACTATTTTTTGTACATTCATTGCTGATTAAAAACTCATTCTCCCTTGCGTCTCAGTAGTACATCCTGAAGAGAATTTTTTGCGCTATCTGATGGTATAATTGCCGTTTCACCATTGCTTGATAAACCCCTTTTCCCAAGACTTTTTGAAGCATGTCAAAAGAGCAACTTCGGACGATATTTTCTTCAACTACAAATTGGGTCAATCCGCAGTCGAGACAGCTCAACAAATTAACCAGGTGTGGGGGCCCAATAGTGCTAGAGAAAGCACTGTGCGACAATGGTTCGACAAATTTCGTTCTGGAGATTTCAGCCTTGAAGATGAACCTCGTAGCGGTCGACCTAAAGCAATACCTGACGAGGATTTGAAGGCGTTTGTGGAGGCTGACCCATCCCAAACAGTTCGAGAGATTGCAGAAAAGCTAGGCGTTGGCAAATCCAGTGTTGCAGATGGTCTGAACGCATTGGGAAGGTGAAAAAACTCGATAAGTGGGTGCCCCACAATTTGAGTGACCGGCAGAAATTGGCACGTCTCGAGGTTTCTTCTTCACTGCTTTTGCGCAACGACCCATTTTTCAACCGAATTGTCACCTGTGATGAAAAGTGGATCATGTATGATAACAGGAGACGTTACGGACAGTAGTTGGACGCCGACGAACCACCGAGGCAATTTCCAAAGCCGAATCTTCACCAAAAAAAGGTTGTGGTAACGTGGTAGTCATTGTTGTGGTCCACTATACCTTTTTGTCACCAGGCCAAACCATCAAAGCAGAGTCCTACTGTGAAGAAATCGACGAAATGTACCGAAAATTGCGTCAGCTGCAGCCAGCACTTGTCAACAGAAAGGGTCCGATTCTTTTGCATGACAACGCCCGCCCACACGTTTCACAAATCACTATCCATAAATTGAACGAATTGGGGGTTGAAGTTCTACCTCACCCACCATATTCTCCAGACCTTTCACCAACCGACTATCACTCTTTGTTCAACATTTTCCAAACTTCCTTGTCCTGGAAAAGTACTTCATCAAATCAGAGTACCAGGCAAGAAAAAGCGCGTTCGGTGATTTCGTAATTTCTCGAACGCCTATTTTTCTCTTTGATGGCACTTATATCGACTTAATCGTTACATTGCGGCAAAAGTGTCGCTAATGCGAAACGGTGCGTGTTTGGATTAAATCAAAAGAAAAAAAAAATTCATGAGTATAAAGAAAGTTATGGTCGTTTAATGAAACTCCCAAAACGCTGAGAACTTTCCGGACAGCTTAATAGCTTCGGCAATGCATACATAGTAGGTATTGCTGCATTTCTGAATATATTGATATTATCCTTTGCACAAAAGAATTCGTGCTAGTAGTGAAGAATTACTTGTAGGTTTGGCGTATTACTTCATATAATTCTCACAACGCGGCTGTCGAAGCTTTGCTGGAATCGAGTGGAAAAAACCAGTGACTGGAGCTCCAGATCAGGCATTACTCTTACCAGGAAGGTCGTTCAGGACGTGGAGCGCTTTTTGATAACGTTTCTTGCATGATGTAGGGTCACGTGCATGGAGTACCAAAGTGACGTTCATTTTTCCTACGCGCATCTGGAAATACCAAAAAAGGAGTGAAAAGAAATCTATGGAAACCGGTGGTTTTTGAGCCTCTGTGAGCTTAAAATGACTTGAAACTTCGGCCAGTTGCTGAGTTGGAGGGTCCTTGTATAAAGGTACTATTGGAGTGGAAGAGGGAAATAAGCCCGCGAATGGGGTCTCCTGAGGCTACGTCATTGTGAGAATGAGGCGGCTGCTGAGCGCTTTCGGCGGTTCTCAACGAGGGCGTGAGTGGGTGTAGCCACATAACGATGCATTGGCCTAGTGGATAGGGGGGCGTGGCGGAGCGGATTCGCGAATCGGACGGTGCGTAAGGGTTTGATGGTTGACTTCCCACGGCGTTCGTCGTCGGTTTGTGGGGGTTTGCATTTTTATGTTTGCTCGTTTTCCTTGGGCGTCGGAAGTAAATGTCTGCTTATGAATTTTTACTCGGGTTTCTACCATTTATGGGCACATTCTAAATAGTTATACCCCATAATTCGGTGCTATTGAACAATTCCGATTTTCACATACCATTAGGTAAGAGCTTCTCTCAAAAATGATCTTTATATGTTATTCAGTGCCCTCTGACCACGACTGGCATTTACTTTCAGCTGAAGTGCCATTTATCGCCATTTTGGAGCCACTCTTAACTGAAGTCGCTGGGTGCACTCGCTTGGGGTCATTTTGACGCCAGACTGCGTCGACGCGAAGAATAAGTGTCAGAGTCGTAATCAGGATCATCGATTACCCCTATAGGCAAACTTTCGGTTAAAAACTTTTTTTTGACTCTCTTGAGTTGTGGTATAAGCATTTTGGTCGACAGTGATGACCGGAGTCTCACACCTTCGAAACTTCGATGACGTAACGATGACGTGGCGGGCCGCCGGGCAGCCGTATCGCGGATTCGGTGCTTATAAGGTCTCATACTTGGTATGGGCATGGGTAGCCGCAGAACATGTGAAAAACCATCCTGGACATTTGTCGACCCCTAGCGACTGCTTGCTCAACGAAGATGTCGTCCTCCCTTTCCAAGAGACTCATTCGATTTCCTTCACTTTGTCAAATGCACCTGGAGGAATGATAACCGTTTCGTCCTTTTTTTGATGACGTTTATCGTTGCTGTTAGTTTTATGTCTCCGTACCAATGAATGGGGCTCCGGTAACCTGGAAAAGTACGACATCAACAGAGTGAGAGCATAACCCAATACACAACCTAAGAAAGTCAAAAAAATTTTTTGGCTGAAAGCGTGCCTATAGAGGTAATCGATGGTCCTGATCACGATTCTGACACTTATTCTTGACGTCAACCCAATCTGGCGTCAGAATGGCCCTGCAAGTCCCTCAAACGAATGTACATAGCGACTCCAGTGGGAGAAAGACGTGGCTCCAAATTGGGGATAAATGGCACCGCAGCTGAAATCAAGTGCCATAGTCGTGATCAGGGCACCAAATAACATATAAAGATCATTTTTGAGAGAAGCTCTTACCTAATGGTATGTGAAAATCGGAATTGTTCAATAGCACCGAATTATGGGGTATAACTATTTAGAATGTGCCCATAAATGGTAGAAACCCGAGTAAAATTCATAAGCAGACATTTATAGAAGCGAAAACAGCGAAACATAAAAAATGCAAAAACTCGCACGCCGTGGGGAGTCGAACCATCAACCCTCACCAGCACCGTCCGATTGAGAATCCTCCACGCTATCCACTAGGCCATCCGATCGTTGTGGCTAAACACCACTACGATCGTTGAAGAAACCGCCCGACAAGCCGCTCAGAGCCGCTCATTCTCAATGACGTGCCTCAGGTAAGACCCCATTCGCGGCTATTTTCCTCTTCCACTCCAATAGTACCTTTATAAGGACCCTCCACTCAGCAACTGGTCGAAGTTTCAAGTCATTTTAAGCTCACAGAGGCTCAAAAACCACCGGTTTCCATAGATTTCTTTTTCACTCCTTTTTTGGTATTTCCAGATGCGCGTAGGAAAAATGAACGTCACTTTGGTACTCCATGCACGTGACCCTACATCATGCAAAAAACCGTTTTCAAAAAGCGCTCCACGTCCTGAACGACCTTCCTGGTTAGGAGAGCCTTGCACTATTCGAAGAAAGATATTTCGTTACCATTGATGACTCATCTCCTCAATAAACCGTGAAGAAGGCTGAAAAAACGCTATGCTATGCGGATTGCGCTGATCGGTGCCTTTTTTTGCGTAGCTGCTTGTGAGAGCACGGGGACGCTTGAAAAAGACGTGAGTCTCAGCCTATTATAGTATGCTAGCACTATAAGGCCAGGCATGCTGAGGGTGAGGTGCCCTTTGGTGACAATTAATTAGTTAACAATTACCCTTCATACCTATTGGATTTATCAGCCTTTCGTCTGAACGCCATTTTGGAGAAGGAGACTAGAGACCTCAACTAAGTGAAAATTTGGTTGCGCACCCCAAACACTTTAACTCCGCGGATCACATAACTCCAAATGCCTTTTGAGAAGGAACAAACAGGTTACTTTTTTGGATTGACAACTCCTATATCAGAGTCAATGAAAAGCACGTAGTCGAAAGTCCTCGAGTCTTCCATAAACTTCGCAACAACACAATGACGTTTGAAGAACACCTGAAAGTACTTTTCACCAGATTGTTTTCTCTATCATTGACAGTTGTTCCATTTTCCTTCAGGAGGAGATCGCACCACAAAATCTGTGCTCGCAAAAATTCAGATAGTCATATTGTCGCTGCTTCTTTGATGAAAGAGAAACCGCTTGAAAGTACGTCGGAACGCTGCTGATGTCTTGGCTGCCGAATTTGTTTTTACTTTGTTTTCTGCTTTAGTTTTTAGTTTTTCAGCTTCATCTCAGACATATGTAGTATGAGTCAAGCTTCAGTGGTATCAAGATACTAATTTTCATGATGAAAGACATTTTGGGAACCACTCATTTGACATGATTTCCAATTTACTGACCGAATTGGTCAATACCCCCAGTGTTACTGTTCTTCCATGGTTGTCGACTAACTATTTCGGTGGATCGTTTCACATCGAGGGATGTCACGTGACATACCAGAAACAGTACTTGTCTCGCACTCTCCTATCATTAACCTCATCAACCCAAACGGAGTTATTGGGACAGACTGCTGGAGATGAAAGGCGGGTTTGCTTTCATTGCAGTTGAGACAGTACTTCCTACTTAGGGGAAGTGAGTCTTCTCCCCAACGACAGTGAGTCTATGCGAGTGATAGCCTTCACAAAGGTTCTCAAAAAGGCAGAGGAATGATCTTACCAGGGAAGGTCGTCAGGTCGAAGTGGCCATTTGTAATGAGATGTAGCTCACTAGACGTGGTTTTGGACGCTGATCTCGAATCTGCCTTCGAAATTTGCAGAACGATTCTCTGAACGGAGTTATGGAGCTTTTTCCTCCGCCTTCAGCCACGCAAAAAGCCATGGGATGCTGAGCTTAACTTTTTTGCTTCCTGCGCAAATGTGGCAAATAGTGGTCTTAGCGTCATTACTACACAGCGCTCTCCTAAACTCGCCTGAAGAAAGTTTGCGTTCGTTTACTGCTGCGCTTGGTGCCTTGTGATCTAGGAGAATTTTTGGATGTACAAGTGCCCTTGGGTGTTGAGTGTCATATTCGTGTTTATCAGGATGAACTACGCCTAGGTAGAGGTTTCTAGCCAAATCTGGCATTTTGACCTGACTTCGAAAAGTGAAGCATCCATGGGTTAGTTCAGTTGATGTTCACACCTATTTCGCTGCATATACAGGGGGGGGGGCAAAAAAGTCACTTCGACCGAGTCACATATCAGCAAAGTTTTCGCTGCCCAGACAGAGGACGTGGATACGAGTACCAGGGCGGAAGATACCCAAGATGTTCCTCTATAAGCAGGAGCTGGCTCTCGCCCATCACCTTCATGTACACCAAAATATGAAGTCATCTCCAGTCGCAGCCTGACTGGAGAAGACCTTTGGAATTCATGTCACCTCCAAACAGCTGCGAAACTTCTAGTATGGAGTCACCCATGGATAGCTACCTGGAGACCAGTACTCTCGATCTGGATGACCTCCAACATCGAGCAGCTCCGACAACGTCGCCACGGTCTAGGACATCATCTTCACCACAGTCGTCAAGGCGCGGGTTGATGGTATGGACCGGACGTACCTGGAATGGGAAGACCAATATTTTCTTCGTGGACCCCGGACATAAGGTGAGCGCTGGCGGTTACATTGAGCAACTCGTGAAGAATATCCTCCTCACATGTCGTCGCCCGTACCTTCTTGGAAACTTTGTACTGCTACAGCATTGGGTGCCACCACATGGAATCGAAGGGCGTTGGAGAAACTCTCGCCTACTTGGAATGGAAGGGGGCTGAGTACCTAAAGAAGATGGAATATCCAAGTATCCAAGTAGGTCACCTGACCTGAATCCCTTCAATTACCCGGTTCGGGCGGAGTTCAATAGGGTGGTCTACGGTGGCGGAGAAATCGACTATCTCGCTGATCTCAGGCACCACATCGCGGTCGCGAATCTCTCGATGGCGCTCGTCCAGAAGGCTGTGGCGGAGTGTCATGATAGTATTTAATATGCTCTTTAATATGGTGGTGAAAATGTCCGATCAGAATTTAATAAAGTGTAACTTATAGCGCCTCGAAAGTCAATGAAGAAAAGCCTTTTTTTGCCCCCCCCCCTGTATATCCTCCTGCACAAGACCTTGTCTTGCCACTTTTAAGCATTCATATTGTTAGTGCCCCAGTTTTCCTGATATCTAAAAGCAAATTCCGTCCGAAGACAAGCAATATATGAAAGATGGCCCTAGAACTACTACTGGTGACCATCATTCGATCAGCTGCTACCGCTTTTTTCAAAGTTAGGTCAAAACCTCACATCTGGCTAGAAACCTGTCCCCAAGGGTAGTTTTGCTCCCTGAACACGAATATGGCACCCATTTGGCATTTGAGTGTTTTCTAGACTCAAAAGAGACATTCCCCACAAAATGCAAAAGAAGTCTTCTTCCAGAAATTAGGAACATTCATGATCTGCCTGCGATGCAAGATCTTTACCGCTACACCATGGTAGGTTAGGTTAAGAGGTCGGCAGCTATTCACTTGACTGGCAACCGCGCTCGACTAAGTGTACCTTCATTTCAATTCTAATAAACCTTCATAATTCCTTTCAGAGAATCGTTCTGCAAATTTCGAAGGCAGATTCGAAATCAGCGTTCAAAAACACGTTCCGTGACATACCTCTCTTTACAAATGGCCACTTCCATCCCTAGTTAGGCACGTAACTGGGTCTTCTGCTTTTAGTCATACTTCGTCAAGTGTAGTCTCGGTCCTAGAAGGGAGCAGACTAGAAGAGTCGTTTTCCACTATGCACAACCTTTTAGCTTCCGCAACACCTAATGAAATGAAGCACCGTGTTCGAGCTTTAACAACTTGAATTTGGTATAACATAGCAACCTAAGAAACACTCACATCCTTATTTGGACAGTCATTTGCGTAGCTGTTGTCAACGATCACGCGAAAATCGTAGCCTCTAGCGCTGGCGTAACACTCAACACTTGCTGAAATGAGCGAGAATGGAGGCGAAGTTTGAGATGCTTAATTTCGATTCGTTGGAAAGGCAATTATTTGACTTTTTCAGGCTCTTATTGCTCACGTATCCAACAAATAGTCGAAATTCACTCACGAACATACTTGTCGAAACTTCCACCCCGCTTCATGCAAAATGTCCTGGTTGAGAAGCCCTCCCTGTTTTGTGTTTTGATTTCACCTTGTCCCCAGCTGCTCGCCACCCTCCCTCGTTAATTACCATGAGAACAATTTCCGTACATGAGGAAAAGGAAGGTTGTATTCTACAGTACAGTGTGACTCTCTCCATTCGAAGGCGGTTGTAATCCACTTTCACACTGGAAACACGACCGTTGCGCTTCTATGTAGCGTCCATGCATCATTTTGAGCGGGGGTCTTCGGAAAAAGTTCAGTGTGCTCGCCGTAAGAATATGAAGGAAAAGCTCGGCGAACTGACAAACCCGAATGAGCGACCTGCGCCGTAGTCGATTCTCATTTGGGAAGAATTGCTATTTGATTGCCAAAATGGTCTGTCATGCAGAGGAAGGCAAGATTCGATCATCTTTGCTTTGAAGTGTATTCCTTTCCCCCAATATTTGTTTTTCTTTTTCTAATCGGCAAAGGGTAAGAAAGGCACTGCCACAGATCTTACTAATTTTCAAGGCTCGGACATGCTAATGATGCATCCTCTACGACTACGTAAGGCAACAGCAGTTTATCCGAAATATCTCTAGGTAGGGATTAAGGTGGGATATGAGTGTGCCTCCATATTTCACCCAAATTACCTCTTCAGAGCAACAAGTGGAACTTTAAGGAATGAAGACCGATATTAATGTTCAATTGATACGGGGTCCGCGTTTTGATGAGGCGGTTACGAGCAGCGAGAATGCTGTTCTGCAGGTAATGCTCTGTTCCGGAGAAAACTAGAAAGCTCGGAAAATTATGATGCTTTCATTTTCCGGGCACATCCAGGGTACACCATGGAGACTGGCCAAATGGCTGCGGTAGTGCAACTCCTCCCTTGGAATGGTTCCGCCACGATCCTTCTCACAACCCCCTCCCCATCTTGCTGTAATTCTGCACTCCAGCAAGGTCTAGTTGCTTGAGTAGGAAGGCAAAAAGCAAGCTGTGAAAACAAAGCATACCTCGTACCTGGATGAGCGGTAGCGTCTGAAAAAAGTTGGTCCGAATATGAATTAATCGCACCAGAGCAGCTGCATTCTGGAGCAGATGACTCTTGTGGCAGCTTTTTCTCACTGTATAGTGAGGTTCGCAATTCCGAAGAAGGTTCCTCTATCGAAGTGAATACCGGCTGTCATTGATTCTTTGTGCAGCGTGCCGAGCCACCGCTATTTGTAACGCCCTTTTGGTCGCGCACGTAAAGTTGGAGGTCAGTTCTACCGACGGCATCAACTTCGCGCAGTGCGGTAAGTCGCCCGACGCTCACCATTTAACGCAACATTTTTATCTCCATCACATCGGAGCGAGCTTCTATTTACATCGCGGGGAAGCGTTCAGCACTATATAATGCGACCAGTCGGAAGTTCTGTGGAGCTCTGGCCTGGGGCACTTTGGCATTCACTTGCCGCAGAAGATTCCGGACGTGGCTCGGAATTGGGACGTGCCGCACACCCTTGCGCGCACATCCAGTCAAGAGTTTCATCGAAAACAGCTGATTGATGCGGTCTTCGAGGTCTGAACGCTTGAGCACTGTGTGACCGATCTTAATGAGGCCTGGATCATTAGGATCGGTCGTCGAGTATTCCGTCCTTTTTGGAGGCCAGTCTGGGTCTAGACTCTCGGGTCTTGGCGACCAGTCCAAGGATACGTATGCTGCTGCACTGTGTTCTCATCTTCACAAGCGAGCATCCTATCATAAGCGTAGAGCAGCATTCCTCTCTGGGGATCGTAATATGATATCCATGCAAGCATCAAAAAAGGAAAGAATGCAGAGCTCTGATGTATCCCGACGCCGAAACCCCATTGAAACTCCAGCTGGTGAAGGCAGTGATGCCTGGCCAGGAGTGAAGAATATGCACTCTCTCGATAAGCTCTTCAGGCACGCCTTGCTGGCTTGAAGCGTACCATATAACTTCACACAGCTCACGATCGAGGGCCTTGTCTGAGTCCAAGAAGGCTTTGGCGTGGCTTCTTCTCACCACGGTGTTTCTACAGCAAAAGGCTAGCTGCGTGTGCGTTGATGGTGCTACAGCCCGCGACGAAGTCAGTGGAGAGCAGGACGATGTCACGAACACGACCATCAACAATTGATTCGAAGACTTTCATGGTGTGGGATTGGGTGGACATAGTCGAGCATGGTCGTGTTCGTAACATCGTCCAGCTCTCCACTGACCTCGTCGCGGGCTGTAGCACCATCAACGCAAGACATGCAGCTAGCTTTTTGCTGTAGAAACACCGTGGTATGCAGAAGCCACGCTGAAGCCTTCTTGGACTCGGACAAGGCACTCGATCGTGAGCTGTGTGAAGTTATATGGTACGCTTCAAGCCAGCAAGGCGTGCCTGAAGAGCTTATCGAGAGAGTGCATATTCTTCACTCCTGGCCAGGCATCACTGCCTTCACCACCTGGAGTTTCATGCCTGAAGAGCCTATCGAGAGAGTGCATATTCTTCACTTCTGCCAGGCATCACTGCCTTCACCACCTGGAGTTTCAATGGGGTTTCGGCGTGGGATACATCAGAGCTCTGCGTTCTTCCCATTTTTTTGATGCTTTCATGGATACAATCATACGTGATCCCCAGAGAGGAATGCTGCTCTACGCTGATGATAGGATGCTCGCTTGTGAAGATGAGAACACAGGGCAGTATCCTTGGAGCGTTCGCCAACAGCCGAGAGTCTAGGCCCAGACTGGCCTCCAAAAAGGCGGAATACTCGACGACCGGTCCTAATGATCCAGGCCTCCTTAAGATCGGTCACACAGTGCTCAAGCGTTCAGACCTCGAAGACGAGTTTTTTTCGATGAAACTCTTGACTCGGATGTGCGCGCAAGTGTGTGCGGCACGGTCCCAGTTTCGAGCCCCTCCGGAATCTAGCTTTTCAGTTCTGTAGCTGCCCTTGAACAATATTTTTTCTGGCATGATATGTTCAACCCATAGCGTACCGCGCTCGTTTTACTGTGCATAGCCACGTGCTGCACATGATGCAGCACACTTCGTTGAAACCTATTGAGCGCTGTTTTATAGCTCAAGTGGGTCAGTATACTCCTAAAGCCTTCCGAAAAAAGATATGAGTAGGGGTAACTGTGGAATCCAGCTAGAGCTTAGTTATCGACATTTCTTTAGGAAACTTTCCAGCTACTATATCCTTTGATTATTTCTTATCAAGCAGTAAAGCGAAGATTAAGGTTGTGGGCGGTTTAAAAGGTCGCAGAATAGGACAACTGAAGAATTTTAAATCCTTCTAGATTTTACAAACCATTCGGTTCCTTTTTCTGCTCACCATTTTTAACACTTAATAGTAGTCAGTCCCACTTATCAATTGATGCATATAATAGCAGTGTATAATGCGAACTATATACAATATTTTTATAGCATATGTATATGATATGAATCACATTTTTCTATACTCGGATCGCCACCAGTCGCGTCGATAAAAGGGCGTCGGCCACGGGCTTGTTTCTGCAAAAACTCCGCGTGCGTAATGGGTTAGCATTGTTTGCCTCGCGTAACATTTCGTTCTGATGCATAACTGCCTGTTTACTAGCGCAATTGTAAAACGCTTTTCCAATTGTTTCTTCATTCTTTTATGATATTTTCTTACTTATATATTTCTTGCCGTAACCTGTCCCAGAAAGGGGTGGACCTTGGTGGGGTTGGCGGACCTGCTAAGCTGTTGAAGCTGTTGAACCGCTTCGGCTCGCTCGCAACTTGCAGTGTTAGCGGCCATTGCTTCTGACCGCCAAGACCCCCTGCATTCCTTATATCTAGCTCGTCACTTTTTCGTTTTGCATGTTGCATCGGTACCAGGTCATATAATTGCGCTTTGTTCTGCTTGTTTTTACTGAGCCATGATAAGTCATAATCATAATCACCTTCCCAAAATCTCCGCATGAAAGCACTGTGCATGGCACATTACACGGGCGATGCCAATCGACGCCGAATGAACTATTTCCTGATACCCTCAGCGAAAACATGTGTTCTGGAAATATACCAAAGTCTTCAACCGGAATGGAAGTGGTATGGCGTCGGAGGTTGAGTTTTTGGTATGGTGCTGAAGAGAAGGCCTAGATGTGAAATGAAGGTCCCGCTAGAAATCAGAAACCTTCAAAATCCGTCACTGCTTTTCGTTTTGCGAATGGCCTTGTATGAAGCTGTTATGGCTGTTCAAGGGAAAGACTGTCAAATGACTCTAAAATGTTATAACAGAATCCCAACGGAGCGAAATCCTTGAAAAAAATTTCTTAGTTGAAACCACGTAGTCAGTGTCAACCTAGGGCTCCACAGCTCCGTTTTTACGTCTTCAAAGGCTCCACTCTCAAGGAAGTTATGGCGTTTGAACCAAGGGTACTTCCAGAGTGCTCTGCTCGAGAACTGGGTTCGAAATAACTCGCTTCAATGCCACGGCCCAAAGCGTGCTATCTGATTGCACCTTTGAATGGCCGCGAGCTATTGATATTCAGGTGCTAGCCACGAGCATTCCCTTCTGTTACGCTTTTTTATGTCTCAACGCGTCACTTGTACTCTATTAATTTCATTTCTTTCGTTCATTTGGTGGTTCACTATGATTCATTCTGCGCATTTACCCCTATTTACCCTCACGCCTTCCTTGTCGTTTTTTCCGTTTTTGGTGTTTGTTTGTACGCTGCTAATCTGGTCCGCTGCTACCAGATTAGCAACGGACAGGGAAGAGGGGGGAGAGTCGTATAGAGCAAAAACCTATCAAACGCGATGACGCACCCTGTCCCTAGCGCTCAGGATGTGAGTGGCATGAAGTGTTGCTCTTCCCTTTTGCCAAATGCCTTGCCATCGTTCCCTAGCGGAGCACTGTTACTTGAACAACAATTCTTCAGACAAACGGCGTGGCAACTTGACCTCTGGCATACTCCTGTTGCGCAACGATGTAAGGCGAACATATGGAGGGCAGCGTCTGCCAAAGCAGCCAAGTAGGTGATCATGTGTGAAAAGCACGGATTGTGTGGTCACAATGACCTCATGATGCCATACTGACGAAAAAAAAACAAAAACTAAGCGGTCGAAGGGACACGGTTCAAGCAATCCATAGAGCGACAAGAGAGGGCGTCTGCAGCGTAAGTAGCTCACACAAGCGCGCCAGGTCCCAACACAGGACTCCAGTTCCCGTCGATACATTTGGCCAACTATAGAAGCGTCATCCATTACTTCTGTCAGAAGGGTTTTATTTTCGGCCACCACGGGATGCAGCTTGACCAGCTGATACTGAACATGTACAGTGTTTTATTCAAAGAAATTGTTGCAGGAAAGGTGCGATGGCACATAACGAGGACTCGCCATTTCTTTGTTAGTTGTAATTCGTTTCAGAGGGTTGAGAAGTTACTGCTGATGCTAACCACTCAGCGGTGTTTACAATTACTCATTCCTTTTTCTAGATTTGTTAACCTGCTGTACGCTCTCTGTATATTCTGTTCACTCATTATCAAACTGTGATAAATAGAGATTCTTAGTCTGGAAAACCACTCAGGTCTGCGTGCATCCGGTGCGGTCGCCTGTCCGTGTGCTCAACTTTGTACATTTTTTTTGGTTTTGGTGTTCTCTATTTTAACAGTTTCATACTACGTTTCCGTCTCAAATAAAAGTTCGAATTTTACTACTTTGTTCTAGGATTTGCAGTGATTTCATTTCATTTAAAACGTTTTTGGTTGGTTTTGCTAATACTGTTGCGTTACCTAGTATATCGACTCAGTATAGGGTAGACCAAAGGTCAAATAAAACTTCTGATGGCTCTTCGCAGCTCGCTCCTGGTTCCAGTAGCGTTAGAAGCACGCAAACCACTCTTTCTGACTCATCAAATTTTGCTAGCATGTCGGCTATGGAGTTATTAAAGAGCATCATTGAGCTCAACCAAGACCCTGCAATTGAAAACATGCTTATAGCTCTTTCGGAGAAGATCCCTAACCAGGGAAGGTCAACAGGTCGCCATGGCCATTCAAGATGAGATGCATATCGACGTGTACGTCTCGGGACGCTGAACTCAAATCTGCTTCCAAAATTTGCCCAACGATTCTCTATGAGGAGTTAGGAGGGGTCTTTCTAGCATAGCACTCGCCGATTCCTTTGTATTGCTCAAGTTACAGGCAGTCTCAAGTGTGGTCGATGGTCTTAGTGGATAGGATATTTGCTTCATAGATGGGAGGTCATGGGTTCAATTCCTCGACCGGTTCGCATTTTTGAATTTTTTTGGAACATCTTCTGCGAGTTCAGAAAATACGTTCATCCGTTATTTTGTCAAGCTTGCTCTTACTTGCAGCTGCAAAAGACTTGAGTGCCAACAATTGTGCTTCGCTTTCACGATTTTAGGCAGTGCTTACCCTTTACTGCCCAAATCACCCGGAATCAGGCCAGTTTTCAGACCGACTTTTTTCTTCGTAAGCAGAATTGGCTGAAAAGTTGCCTAATAGGGTAGTCTGCCCTTCTGAGCATGATTATCACATCCGCTCGGCACGAAACCCGTGCCACGCCAGCGCCAAAATACCCTAAATCACCATTGCTGAAAACTTGCCAAGCGGGGTAGTTTGACCTCGTGGATACAAATATCCTATTAGCTGAGCCCGGAAATGCCTGGCGCCGGCGCCAAGTACTCGAAATCACCAAATCACTAAACTTTTCAACTGGAGCAGTTTGACCTCCTAAACACGAACATCACATCTGTGTGGGGCGTTGAGAATGTTTGGGATAGAGAAAAAGGGGTAATGTGATTGCGCAACCTGCGTCTGCACCCCTCCCCCATTCTCTGCTGAAGCTTAGCAAAGGGAAGAATTTCTATGACAGGCAACCTCACTTCGGCCAGTTTGCCCAACTGCCCTAGCACAGAGCCCTGCACGAAAGCGACTGGAGTCTGTGCTACACGCGCCGGAGTCGGAACAAGCATGTGATGGGTCGCTTGTGGCGTATGCGTCAGGCGGTTTCAGACTGTACGGATGTGATATTCGTGTTTAGGGGGTCAAACTACCCCACTTGACAAGTTTTCAGCAAACTTGGTGATTTAGGGAAGCGACTGGAGTCTGTGCTACACGCGCCGGAGTCGGAACAAGCCTGTGATGGGTCGCTGGCGTATGCGTCAGGCGGTTTCAGACTGTACGGATGTGATATTCGTGTTTAGGGGGTCAAACTACCCCAGTTGACAAGTTTTCAGCGAACTTGGTGATTTAGGGTATTTTGGCGCTGGCGCCTGTGGCACGGGTGCTAGGAGGTTTCGTGCCGAGCGGATGTGATAATCATGTTCAGAAGGGCAGACTACCCTAGTAGGCAACTTTTCAGCCAATTCTGGTTTCAAGGGTAAAATGCCACTGCCTAAAATCTTGAAAGCGAAGCACAATTGCCGGCACTCAAGTCTTTTGCAGCTGCAAGTAAGAGCAAGCTTGACAAAATAACGGATGGAAGTATTT